>SNQJ01S0044231.1:127180-142949 GCA_010110895.2 Picea sitchensis
ATGAAATCAGAGAGGAAACAAACTCATAACACAGTCTTGATGGAATCAGGAATCTTCGGATTGCTTTGTATTAATTTTCAAAAGGAGAGAGTCTCTATTACAATCGACCAAAAATGGTCCAGCCCTTATTCTTTCTTCAAAATGCATATTTATACAAATTTCTATATGCTAGAATCTCAATCGTTCTAGAGGTTTTCGGTTACAAAAAGGAGATTAAACGTTTCAATTCTTTGTCTTTGTCCTCTTTAGGAAGGATGAAGCACCTTCCTTTCTTCAAACATCGGATTCTAAAAAATAGAACAAGAAGACACATGTCATTTTTTGGTACTCAAAGACTGCCCCTTTGCCTGTTGTGTGCAAGTGATGCACTTCTCCACCAACTGGGATATCACCCTGGAAGGTTCTGCTTGATTATTTGCCTCAAAAGTGTAACAATCCTTCACTAATTGTGGCAACTTTCCTTCTACCTGTTGGTCTTCGGAGCTGATAGAACATAAAAGTACACTTGGTTTTATTAGCCATCTGTCTACTTGGACTATGTCTATTTGGGTTGTCTGTGATATTTCAACCAACTCTCTTTCCTCGTTCTACTTGATATTGAGTAGTTGTTTGGCTATATCGATCTGGCCTAGTGTCCTAGTGCAGCTTTCACTATCGAGACCCAACAAACTCCCATCTATGAAGCCAAAATTTTCTTCACAAGATTTTCTTACCTCTTTAGCTTTTTGTCTGCCCTCTGATATGTTATGCTCCCATTCCTTTAGCAAGATGTTACCTCGGGTTTGCTCTGGGATGGAAAACCTAAAACTACTACCCATTTCCCTTTTTGTCCTAGCTATAACGACCTCTTGGAAAGCGACCTGAGCTGCACTAGCTTCTTTTTCTCTAAAAGAGATGTTTTCCAGTACTTGATTGATGAGATGGCAGTTGTTTTGAATATTTTCCACCTTAGCAAGTAAATCTTGTTGAGCTACCGATACTCTTTTTTGGATTTCTATGGCTCGGGATTGAAATATCCCAATATCTGTCACCTGGATTTTGGCGAGATTTAATTTGGCCTTTAGCTGCTCTATCAATTCCCCTTGCTGGCTTATCTATGATTGGTTGGTCTGGGCCACCTGCTGGATTTGTTCGAGATTGGTTTTGAGCCACTCGATTTCCTTTTGATTAGTTGCTCTAGCTTTCTCTATACCTGTATTCACCTGATCTCTGGTAGCTGCCTCTGTTGTAGCTAGCTTATCCTCCAAAGTTTTTATCAAGCAGTTTTTCCACTTCAACTGATCTTTTAGGGACTCAACAGAATATTGGTTGGCTGTAGAAAAATCCCCCAATGTCCCTACTATCTTAGTTGCAAATTCTTTCTTCTTCATGGCTCTCCCATCAGCAAGGATTTTAAATTTCTTGGTTGTTGTGCCTGCTTCTTGATAAAGTTCTTGTTTCACAACGGCCTTTCTCTTCTTATCGAAGAAAAATTTGTTCAGAGGCAACTCTTCCACAGTTATAGGCATTAGTTCTTCACCAAAAATCCACCCTACATCTCAGGTCCCTTTTGTGGACTGTAGGGGAGTAACAGAAATGATGGGGTTGTCGATCTGCTTGAATGATTTCCCTAGGGTAACAACCGATGATGACGTGTTTGGAGGGTTGGAGATATCGACTCCCTGTTTTGGGCCCCCGGTTTGATTCTCCTTCTCCTGGTGTTCCTCTTGGTCATGTATTGAATCTTTTGAGCCCTTGGCTCCCATTTGCTGTACATATGCGGTCGTCGGGTTCTTACCCTGTAAGACTGGGGGAAGGCTGCTCCGCCGGTGTTCCTGGAATTTGAAAAAATTGGCCCTCTCTTCGGGTGACAGGGCTTGTACTCTACTTAATACCTCTGCATAGGATCTCGTGCCTCAGAAAATATCATCATGAGGCAAATTCTCGTGTTCATATCTTTTAAGGCCACAACTAGCCATGTGATTACTCACGACCCTGTGTGGGTCGTGTTTCTTGAACTCAATGTGGACGAATTAAATATATTCCAAGGCTACTGCCTTAGCCTTTGTGTGTCCAAAATCCAATAAACAATAGGTATTCAAATGAATGGGGAAGGGTGGCCATACCTTTTTTGAAAATCCTTTAAGCGCTTTGCTTATGCCACCAATCACGGTTTTCCTAGTGAGTTCACGACAAACTAGCCTATCTGGTATAAATAATGGTAGAGCATATGGAGGAACAGAGGTGCCAAAAACCCTGATGTATGAAAATTCTACCTCTACGTACCAGTTGGCCACTTTTCTCAAGTTGGTCGTGATGCTATCTGAAATTCTAGGTGGTGGATTACCAAAGATAATGACATGCATAGGCACCATTACCCAATTGAAAATATCATATATGAAGTCTGCGGTCTTATCCTCCCAAATTTTTGAATGGTAGACATGTATAGGCTTAGCATCAAATGGAGTCCAAATCCATCTCATTAAGGGAAAAGGCATCATGAAACAAACGACGTCCATGATGTATGTGAACATAAAGAATGAAGTGGGCTTACCATTCACCCTCTGGGTCTAATATTCTGTAATCCGACTAGTTAGACTATTTGAAAAAAGTTTGGCCCGGTCAAAGGAACAACCTTCAATGACTGTATGAATCAGAGGCACCCACGAGAGAAATAAATGTGTGGTGTCCTCCCTCCCATACAATCTACAGGTCATCATTTCTATGTATTTGAATTGCGGTTCCAGGGAAGAGATTGAATAAACTTCATTACCATTTGCCCTGAACTTGGTGGGGTGCGATACCCAATCTTTGATCAGATTAGATAGTCTTCTTCCATATTGGTCACATTATTTCGATTTAAAACCTTCCAGAAACTCGACGTTGTGTGAAACGTTTGGTGTGGGTGATAGTTTGTACATCACCTGCAACTATTCTGGCCTAAAAGTCCCAATGGTCACCTTCTGCTCGCTGATAATGGTTCTGGTCGGGATATCCACATGATCTAATGCCCATCAGATCATATCATAATATGGAAGGAGTCGTGGCCTGGTCACTATCTTATGCATCTCTAATTGAACGATGATTTTGTATTTGGTGGCCAAATCGTCCTTCTCATTATCACTAGAATCATCTGAACAATTCACCAATTCGGACTGAAGAACCTCAGAGACGTATGACCAGGTTCTGACAGAATCAACACTTCGAGGTGAAGTATCGAAAACATTATCTAAACCTTTCCCTAAACTCTCAGTAATCACCGTGGAATATTTTCATGGGGCCATGATAGAGGACTTTGACTTAGCTCTCATGCAGTAAAAATGTGTATACATACAGAAATTATCCTGATGAGAAAAGGTTCTTTCTGCAAGATAGAAATAGAATTTGGAACAATGAGAGAAAGAAATCTATATCTCAACCATTTAAAACCCCGATGTCCTTATGAACATAATGGTCAAATCATTTTTAGAGAAAGATTTTAGCAATAAAAACAATATCTTTACCTGTCACTTCAACTAATTTCAAATAAATGCCATAAATTTTGATGGGTCATGACACAAGTTGGTGCAAAACATTTAAATCTATCCTGTAGATAGTGCATGTTTATATTTGTATCAATGCATTGATTAATCTGTCTTATCCCCTTTATTTAGGTTTTCTTTAAACTTTAATCACCCTTTCGGGGTTCGCTGTATCGGGAGATTTCACTCATATCCTTCGAGCCCCTAAAACCCAAGATTGAGATGATGTGATCTAGTTAAGTAAAAAACGTAATCTGGATTAAGTGTTGAATTAATCAGTGTTTAACTTATATCGCGACTTTGCGACTCAGGGCTACAAAGGTAAAGTTTCATGGAAGAATGAAAGCTGAGTCACGAAACCCCAACAATGTTTAACTGATATCGCAACTTCGCGACTCGGGGCTACAAAGGTAAAGTTTCTTGGAAGAGTGAAAGTTGAGTCACGAAACCTCGATAGTTTTTAACTATGGTTTAAAAATGACTTACCCTTGACACTAACCTGGGTGACTTTTGAAACTATCTCGCATCTTCTCCTATCGGAGTTATGAAGGTAAGACTTTTGGGGAGAGCGATCGTCGAGACGCGAAACCCCAACATCATTTAACTAAGGTTTAAGGAACTTTACTCTCAGCGCTGACCTGGGTAATCTTTCAAGTTTGTTTCGCGACTTCACACATCAGGGCTTGGAAACCTTATGACCTGTAGCTTCCGAAGCGTGATATCCTGAGGTCTATAAAAGTGAAAAATCTCGTTTAACGGTTAAAAGGTAGTGACTTAGGAGTATAACGGCCCTTTCTACTTCACATGTCGGGGTTACTGAGGTTTTCAGTGGGTAAATATTGCGAAGTAAAATCCAATTAAATGTCAACCTTTGATTTTAAAAGTATATTTAAACCAATTGAAAAAGGCAGCTCCAACAGTTGGTAAAAGTGTTCTCGTTGCTTGGTGTGACGGGATAAATAGGTAACTCGACAACGAGTCTCTTTCAATGGGTATGAGGCCTTCATTAACTTTGTTCGATCCATTATGACACGGTCCAATGGTCTAGTGGTGAACCATAAATGTCTTTCTCCCTGTTCGGAGTGTCACTCGAATGGATATAATGTCCCCAATGGCTATATTGCTTCGCCATGGCGAAGTGCCATGTGTCGTTGTTTTGATATCCCGGTGAAGCTTCAATTTTGAATATTTTCCTTCTATGAGGTTCCCTCTGAAGCCTTCTGCAACTTATTGATCTTGGCTCTCTTCTTACTTAACTTTCTAGCCTTCTTTCCAGTGAGCTTCATCTCGGTATTCCTTTTTCCATTCTGATTTTTGTCTTCTTTTAACCTAGTCACTTCACGCTATTGAGATTCTTCCCTAGGGTTCCTGGATAATACTTCTTCTCTGTCTAGGATAGGTACTTCAATCTTTTGTGTATCCTCTATTGTTATTGCAACTTCGACATATGGGTATCTAGTATAAAATAGCTTCGATCTGTTATGTTGTTCTTCGATCAAGTGTGCAATCCTTCTAGTCATGAAATATTTTAATTCTTGATTCTTATGCTCCAAAACTTCTTCTTCTTCCTTTCATCTAGCTCGATCTCTATCAATCCAAGGTTTTCCTAATAACATGGTAAATAGGGCACTGTCCTCAATAAATTTAATAATCTCAAAATCTTCTTCGGTCGAAGTTCCATTGGCAGTCATAGGTATCTGAGCAAGCCTTCCACATAGGTTTATCAGCTTTCCTCTAAATAACCCTATTCCTCCTAATAAAGGAATCATAGCAGGATTCCCTATAACTTCCCAAGTTCTCTCGGTCATGAAATTTACCTGTGTTTCCTCATCTAGAATGCAGTCTATATCGAAGTCTCCTATTCAAGATTTAAGGTATTCTTTTTCTTTGAAGATCTCTAATAATCTGACATGTTGGTGGTCATTCAAGGTTTCGTTTATTTGTAGCAATACTTTCTCTGATTCTTTTTGGGGTTCTGCTATTTCTAGATCTACCTTAGGATTTTCTTTATTCAGATTCATTCCTTCCAACTTAGCAATCATTCTAGAGAAATCCAACACTTCATGGTCCGTAGCTTTACAAGAAAGACAACTAGGTCCTTTCCCAAGGCATTCCTTAGCAATATGTCCCATTCTTCTGCAACTGTAACAAAGGGTTAATCCTCTCTTTCATTTAAGTGATCTCCAACCTTTCCTGTATTGCGTGCTAGGCTCATAGGAGCTAACCTGCAAAAAATTATTTCTAGGATCCTGCATCCATTTGTTAGTCCAAACATTCTTTCTATGCATAGGTATAACATATCTTTCACTATTCTTATCAGATCTAATTATATCAAACCTTATTTCATCTATTAGTGCTCTAGTTTTCAAGCTAGGACAGAATATATTAAACATACCTAGATCCATATTTTTAGAAACAAAAATTTCCAATTATCTTACTTTTTCAAATCACAAAGCTTGCAGATCTTAGAACTTTTCACTATTCTTACCTGTATCAGAGCACAAAGCTTACATATTTTACCTCTTTTCTTCAGATCTTACCTTGTTTCTTGGTACAGAGCTCCTTAGGTCAAGTAGAATGTTGTGTACCGGGACAACAGATCTATGCATGGAGCTTTCACAATCTCAGGTCGAATCTTTACACAAAGATTCTTCTTTCTAATTTCCCAACAATCAAAGTTTCAGGTCCTGATACTGTGCACTTCAACAGTAGATCTATGCACAAAAATTCTCTTTTCTTTACTTTAGCTCCCAGCAATCACAGTTTCAGGTCCCAGCAACACAATCATTTTTTGTCACAGGGGAAGACCTAGGGTTCAAGGCTACAACAACACGCCAACAAAACCCTAACTATCGACCCTTTCGAAAACACCTGCGAAGCAGATGAAGTCTCACTCGAGGTAGAGGTAGGGGTGGTTGCAGGACTCCAGTGTCTGCAACCTTAGATAGGACACATGTCTGTGATTATAATACTTAACAGAGCACTTAGCATCAATAGTGCATCAATATTCAACCAATAACTACTGTGCAGATAGAATAGAGCACCACATCATTCACTCAGATATAATGTATTTAAGCACTTTATCATAAACAAGCAGGTTATATCTAGCGGATCAAGAACTAAGAACCTTCATATAGATAAGATCTAACATTCTTACACATCATTAGCACAAAGCATAAGCATATTTATCTATCTCTATCAAAGAACTTAGCAAGAGAAGTAATGAACACATCAAGACAATCACAAAGAAGAACAACACAGGTTTTACGTGGTTCACCCCCACCCTGGGGCTACGTCCACCAACTCTTCTTCTTTATTGTCTTCAGTCTATCGGTTACAAGCACAGAGCCTCAAAACCCTACTTCACTTAGGACAAGATATCTACGCACCTTGCTAGATCCTCTTTCCTTGTGTTACAACACAAAGCACTTCACAGCCTATTACAATACCTTTCACCTAGATCTGCAAGTCTCTCATAGTATGCACAAAGAATCTACAAACCATACGTGCACTTAGCACTTAGCTTATCAGCCTTACATCACATAGATCATCTCTCTCTATATATCTCCTAGACATCTATATATACATTACCAAATAGTCTTAAACATGGGTAAACCCATGGGCTAACATCCCATACCCATTACATAGTCCCAAATCCCAAAAAGAACCCAAAAAGGGGTTGAGATCCTACAATCTCTTCTTCATCTTGCGCTTCGTCTTCGATAGGCTGTCGAAGTCCAAAAATAGGTCAAACTTGACCAGATCCCTCAAAACTTGGTCCAGGGCCAACATGATCGAAGGATGAAGGCAAAGAGAAGACAAGCTACAAGTCCGGAGGGAAAACTTACAATCAGGTTTGCAAAAATGGGGAGGGACAGGAAAGGATACTGACTTAGGTAGAAACCACAAACCTTTAAGGTTTTGACAAATTTATGTGCTAACGTTAGGCTCCATGGGGGATAGATTCCTCCCTGCGAAGCTCTAAAAACTCTTTTCGTGGCCTCAGTGCCTTAGTGTTGGGTTGTGGAGTCTCCTATCAAAAAACAAAAAAAAATAAAACAGAAATGATATTTACAATGGTGGGATGTCGATAGTAGCTTTAAAGAAAAAACACTTTCAGGAAGTGACCATTTACAGGGCCACCAAAAATTTTGTCCCCCTCCAAATTCTGCAACTGGTAAGTGTTTTCTAGAAATTCCTCGGAAATCTGGAAAGGACTGATCCAAAGGGATTCAAATTTACCATGTTTTCCCTTGTCTTGTCTGGGAGCATCCCATTTGAGTACTAGATCTCCTGGTAGGAAATCCTCTTTATTTCTTTTCCTATCAAAGGCTTGCTTGATTTGCTGTTGATGATCATGTTCTTTGTCCATCACCTTCTCTCTAGTCTGTTGCACTTATACCAGTTGATGTATCCTCTTGATCATGTCATCAGGCTCTTCATGGCAGTCTTGGAAGAATTTTTCCATAGGTAGGGTGAATTGAGAAGGAAAAACCTCTTCAGTCCCATACACAAGTTGGAAAGGAGAGATTCCTAGGGACCTCTTTGTTTTCACTCTATCATCCCACAGAACAAATTTGAGCTCTAAATCCCATGCTTTCTTGTTGTCCTCCAATAGTCTTCTGATAATATTTATAAGACTTTTGTTAGAGGACTCTACTAATCCATTTCCTTGGGGATAGTAGGTGGTAGAGTGAATCAATTTGATCCCAAACTGTTCACAGAATTGGATCAATGGATCAGCCTTGAAAGACATAGCATTGTCGGTGATAATCCTACTTGGACAACCAAATATTGCTATAATATATTCTAGAAAATTAATGATCACCTTATGAAAAGCACTCCTTGTGGGCATAGCTTCTATCCACTTGGTAAAATAGTCTGTGGAAGTCAAGATCCATCTGTGCTGACTGTTTGATGCAGGGTGAATTTCCCCAATGAAGTATAGACCTCATTGTTGGAAGGGTGTTGAGGCTACCACGGGATTTAATGGCTGAGACTTGCGCTGCTGCTTCCCAGAGAATTTTTGGCATTTGATGCAAGCCTTGATTTTTTCATAGACCTTAGTGAATAGAGTATGCCAGTAGTACAAATCCCTGAGAATTTTGTAGGCAGTGGTTTTCCAGAAGTGATGTCCCCCACAAAGGTTTTCATGGAAATCAAATATAATTTTATGGGCCTCTTGTGGGTCCAAACATCTCAAAAGAAATCCTAGAGGATATTTCCAATATAGAACCTGGTCAATAAGTTAATACCTAATTTCTTTTAGCTTTAAATCTCTTTCCTTACCTATTCCCATACCATATGGAGGTCGCAACTCTTGCAGAAAATATATAATGTCTTTATACTAGGGGCATTCTACAAATGGAGGGTCATCCTGAGGGTTTTTATAAGGCACTTTAGCCCGTTGATTCTTTGAGCATCTGTTGATGAATTTAACCTCCAAATATTTACAATTAGATTAAGACAAAAACTTGGCTAAACCTTGGCCTTTAACTAGTTTGGTGGGTTTTGTCTCCAGATCAAATTCAAGGATTTTTGCAATCCACTTTCTCCTTCTCCTGTCTATGTCAGGATGAATGAGAATGTCCTTCACATAAGCTGAAGGAACATATGCAACAATTTTCGAATGTGAAACATATACTCTTAAGGCTTTGAGAGATTTGGCCAAGGCATACGCCTGCTTCTCCATGACATCATATTTGATCTCTGCATCTCTTAATGCTCTACTGAAAAATGAAATAGGTTGTTCCGCCCATGCATCATTCTTTTGTAGTAAAACAATTTCCACTGTGTCAAATGAAGCAAAAGAGAAAATCTGAAAATCCTTGGAGTAATCAGGACAAATAAGCACATGTGCTTCAGTCAGTTCCTTCCTGATTTGATTGAAGGATTCTTTGGACTCAGTATTCCATTTTACTTTGTTCCCCTTCCTGAGGATTGTTGTTATAAGCTTCACCATCTCAACAAAGTTGGAAACAAACCTTCTCAGAAAATTAATTTTTCCCAAGGAAGACTGGACTTCTTTCCTGGATCTCGAGAGTGACAATGTTTGGATTGCTTCAACTCTGCTAGGATCAATCCTGACTCCTTTAGCTAATACTATTTGGCCCAAAAATTTTCCCTCCTTCATGGAAAACAAAGACTTCTCATGATTTAAGGAGAGACCAAATTTCCCGCATGTCAAGAAAACTCTTTTTAAATGCTCACAGTGCTCTCTATCTGATCTGGAGAAGACTTTAATGTCATCCAGATAGATGACCACAAACTTGTCCTTTTCTCCAATGAAATCGATATCCATGGCTCTCTGAAAGGCCACCCCCACGTTCATCAATCTAAAGGGAATTTTGGCATACATAAATGTACCCCAAGGAGTGGTGAAGGCTTTTTTTTCTCTGTCCTCAGGTAGGACCGAGATCTGATTATATCCCGAAAATCCATCAATCATGGATATCCTTCACGCGCCAGTTACCCTTTGTAATATGTGTTCCATTTTCGGCAAGGGGTAATTGTCTTTCTTTGAGCTCCTATTCAAGTTCCTAAAATCGACACAAAGTTTGATTTCCCCACTCTTCTTTCTCACTGGGACCAGGTTGGCCACCCACTCAAAATATCTCAAAGGGGCAATGATTTGGGCATCCAACAACTTCTTTACCTCCCTTTCCATAATAGGCGGGAGCATAGGATTTATCTGTCTCAATTTTTGCCTAAATGGTTTGGCCTCTTCCTTCAGTGGAATCTTATGCTCAATGACACTGGTGTCATATGTTTTGAGGTATTCATAGGTCGAGGCAAACACATTAGAAAATTCCTTTAATATCTCAGTATACTCGACCCTATGTTCCCTTGACAGACTTCTTGACAACTCGACGAATTTTGAATCCTTATCTATGCCAATATTGCATTTAGTTACATCAACATCCCCACTCAGCCTCTGAGCTTTCACTACCACATCATTATTGTCAAATATCCTTTCCAAAGGGACTATTCCCTTCAGAATGTGATTGTTCGACAACTGTACAATATGATGATTAGTGATTTTCTTTAAAAATACATCAGCATGTGAGTTACTTTGAGAATCAAAATCTTGGTCTATGTGTAATGTAGAAAATTCGTCAACAGCTTCCAGGAACCTCTTGATCTCAAGATCATCCTCAAATACCTTCCAATTATTGACATTGTCAGGTATGGAGGGTCTATATTTTACTTCTATATCATATCTGAGCTTGGGTGGAAGAGGGACTCTGAAATTGCTTGCTGAAATGTCCAAAGAGTCAGCCATGACATTCTCTTCTCTCAGAATAAATGAAAAGTTTAAAGCTGAGAAAAAAATATCAATCAGATCCCACACTTCATTTCTATATGATCTTAGCTGAGGGTGTTTTGCTTGATAAATACTCTTGATTTGTTGAGAAATTAACTCAGCATCCCCAAACACTGATATCTCTTCGATTCCTATGTCCTTTGCAGCCCTCAAACCCAAGACAAGAGATTCATACTCTGCACATTATTGGTAGTTTGAAATTCTAACTTGTAGGACAGAGATATAGTTTCCTGAGCAGGGGAAACAAGGACTACTCCAGCACCAACACATTCTCTAGAAGAGGCTCCATCAAAGAACATTTTCCACACAGAGGTAATCGGAGGAGAATCTCCACTAAGAGTAATGGACTTTCTGATCTCAAGAGGGGGGTCAGGGGCATCCGTGAGCTCCAATAGGCTGGATCCAAAATAAGTTCCAAGTGAAAATATAGGATGGTTCATGGCATCTGCTTCATCTCTGATAATGTAGGCCAACTGATCTTCTCTATACAGTCTCCTATGCTCCCCCTCGAACACTGGAATGGTAGCATATGTGAGGTCCATCTACAATGTTCCTCCAAGTATTTTTATCCAATATCTTGACAATAACATGTCAAACTTGGGAGGAACATCAGCCACCACGATCTCCATGACCATGCTCTTCATGGGCAGCTGAAACAAGGTCACGACTAGATATTTGATGACCCCAAGACATTTTACTCTCCTCGAGTCAAACGAATATAAATCATGATAGGATTTTTTGATTTCTAGTTTGAATTCTTCCATGACAGTTTTGGGCATGATATTATGAGATGCCCCTGAGTCCATCAGACAGTTATGAAACACCTTATCATGTATGTTCAACGATGTGTAGAAAGGAGGGGATGAATCATCTCTATCTTCTACCATAGGACCTAAGATGACTGTTGTCTTTTCATCTTGAAAATTTACTAAGTCTGTGGAATGGCAAGATGGCTCGGACTGCAACAGCTTGGAGAGGGATTTTTTGAAATCTTTGTTCTTAATTAGATCTCAAAGGGGCACAGGGATCCTGATCTTTTGAATTTCATGCTCAAAACTAAAAGAGGAAAGGGGCTTTAGAACTTGTCTCACTTCTGGGACAGGGTCTTTAGGTATCGGTGAGGGGTTCTGAGCTTTCTTTTCTTTGTTGTTGTTTGTTGCATATTTAGCAGGCTTCTCTACTCTAGGAGTTGGATCAGGAACTTTGGACTTCCCTTCTTTTTTCTTTGATATAAGGTTATATTTATGGGGATTACTATTGGCCTTCTGATCCTTACTTAGCTCATTTATTTGACTGTTCATGAGGGATTCCTCGTATGTAGATTGAGTCAAATGTGGAAATGGGGAGGTGTCTCCAAGGAAATGGATTTTGGGATCTAACTCTTCTTCCTCCCTCTCTTCATCAATAACGAGGTTATTTTAGAGGGGTGTTTTTTATTTTTTTATCATCTCTCTCTCTATTTCTGGGTTCTCTCGGGAGTATCTGAGGGGGATTGTTTGATCTTCTGAAGCTAGCTCTGTTATCAACATTTTGAGGATTTCTATATCTCTGCTTTCCCTCTACTTCCAACCTTTCCATTCTGGTTGAAATTTGTTTTAGTCACTTGGTTACTTCATCCATTTGAGGGGGGAAAACAAAGGAGATGGAGGTGGAGGCTTCATATCTTCCCCTCAGTATGTCCCTATCAGCCTTATTCTTGAGTCGGTTTACTGCCAACATGTTAGACTCTACTTCCAAGGCTGCATCTTGCATATGAGCCAAGGAAGTAGCTCTTCTCTCTCTCAACAGGAGGCAAAAATCAGGGTCAAAAGAACTAGCATAGGTAATCTTGGTAGAAGCTTCTATAGGCTTTATCTCATCAGGGATATTATTGTACATCTTATTGAATCTTTTGGAGAAGTCAGAGACAGATTCTCCCTACTCTTTCTTTAGAGCCCAAAACTCTGTAATAAAATACATGAAGTCTTTTTAATCCCCCCATTGTCTCAAGAAAACATCATCCAAAGCTTTAATTCCAACAATGGATCCAGGGCTCAATCCCCTAAACCATTTCCTAACCTCACCATCAAGGCTCTGGACAAAGAATCTCATCGAGACATATTCATTTTCAATATTCATATTGTCTGCATAACTGTAGAAGGAAGAAAGGTGTTCTTCAGAAGTTATGTGTTGTTCTCCCGTGAACTTGGGCATATACTTTAGGTAATCTCTAGTAGGGAGAGCATTCATCGATTGAGGTAGGACTAAAGGGGAATATCTTGTAGCCACTATGGAATCCATTCTACTTCTAGGGGGATTGGCACCTGCCATAGGGATGATAGGTGGATTCGAACGAGTAGGAGATGGAGTTTGAGCAGGGGAGACTGGAAATGAGCTTCCAGGAGGGAAAGGAAGCAACAGAGGATTTGAAGGAAAATCTATAGGACTTGGGGGGAAAAAGGTTTTCCTTTCTACAAAATCATTAACTTTAACAGGAGGAGGAGTAATAAAACCTGGAGTGGGAAAATATTCCGAGGTATGAGGTCTAGACCTAGGTACAACTTTAGGGGAGATAGGGGTGACAAAGATTTCTCCTTCCAATCCAAAAACAGGAGGAGAAAACTCAACAGGAACACTCCCAAACTTTAAACTTCGAGAAACTCCAACAGAAAACATAATATGAAAACGAGAAGAATATATCGGACTTTCTACAAGAGGATAGTGAAAATCATAAAAAATAACTGGTTCAACAGAAGAAGTATCTTCTCAAGGGGCCTTTCCCTTTCTGACAATTTTCTCTAGGTCATCTTCAGGTGTTGCTAAATGTAGCTGCGGAGTGGACCTCATATGTTTGCCTCTAGAAGACACAGTTGAAACAGTGGAGTTGCTAGTGGATTCACATCAATGGAGTCACCATAGTGGAGTCTTCAGGTGCATAGTTGCAATATTTTATGTACTAAGTTCTGATGCACCTTCAGAACTAGTAATCTTTGTCGTTCAATACTAGGGAAAATCTTCAATTTCATCCCCGACAACGGTGCCAAAAATGTTAGCACCAGAAGTTACCTTGGATTGAGGAAGAGGTAAGCCTGATACCCATCATTTTTTATGTCACGAAAAATCAATATAAAGGTAGTCTAATGGACATAGACTCAGGATGGTATCGTTCTAACTCATAAAACTGGATTGGGAAACACAAGCAAGTGAGGTCTTGGTCTAACATGATTTAGTAAGTTGGTATAGTGGTGAGCAGGGGGGAGAAATTAAGGAGAGTGAAGAGGTCTCGTATGGACGTACGGTCTTCCAACACCCTAAGGAGGAAAAATTCATAAAACAAGATCCTCTTGGATTCAAAATTTTGGGAAACTAAAAACACTATAACAACACTGCAATCAAACATCCATTACAACACAGTCATAGCCATCCATTTGAATCCTTCAATCATGAACATTCAGTATCATATGCAAAGTAAGATGGAGTAAGAAAAGTTGACTTGGATTAAGCAAGAAGTCTCAAATACAGATGCGTAACCAGAAACTAGAGGCTTTACTAGAAATTTACAATACGGGAGCCTAGCTCAACCATCAACCCTTATAAAATATAAAAACTAAGTATAAATACTCAAAGAAAATTGCTCCCTACAGAAACACACATTGGTCATGCATTCAATGCTTGGCATTTTCATCTCTTTCTATCAGTCTGCACTTTCACTCTTATGTCAGACGCAAGATCGAATCGGTATGGGATTCATGGGAAAATTCATGACAAGGGAACTTTCGGCTGACAGTCTTCCCTCCACGAGCATATTTTCCATACATTCCATTTATGTGATGAAACAAGGTTTCCACTACCCTACCCATATTCAATAACTACCTTCATTGGGATCAGGATGAAGCCCAACACCCATGAATGCTCTAGGCGATCTCACAACTCCTTCGAGTCAACTCTCACGCCTCGAGGCCACACAGAGTTTATTCTATGACCAAATCGGGTGCTTTGGTTCTTTATGTAGCTCCCTTTTCCTTTTCCCCATGCGATCATGAGCCATGACCTCATTCTTGTCTATATGAAAACTCAAGATTTTCACTCCCCTTGATTTCAAAAATCTCGATGCTCGCGCCTACATAATGGCCCATTTGGATCATCGGTTGGATTTGCCTTGAATCTGATGGCCATGATCATTTCCTCGAGCAACCTCAGCCACCCACTTCTTCGACAGGCGACTACTTCTTCTGAATGGGGAACTTGAAGAAGAAGTCTACATTGAACAACCAGAGGAATTTCAGTTGTCATAGAATGTGGATTATGTGTGTAAATTAAAGAAGGCCTTGTATGAGCTAAAACAGACTCCTAAAGCATGGTACTCTAGACTAGATAAGTATCTATAGCAGGCAGGGTTTAGAAAAGGAAGTGCAGACAAAAACTTCTACATCAAGGTATGTCAAGGTAATATTTTATTAATTGAAGTTTATGTTGATGATATTATTTTTGGTAGTGATGATGACATGTTAAGCCAGAAATTTGCAAAGGATATGCATAATGAATTTGAAATGGTGTTACTTGGAGAACTATCCTTATTTCTGGGACTTTAGATATGTCAAAGAAACCAAGGAATTTTTATTTCTCAAACCAAGTATATCAGATAAATGATAAAGAGTTGCGTAATGGAAGATTGCAAACCATTTATCACTCCCATGCAAACCAGTTGCAAGTTGAGAAAAGATGATGATTCAAAGTCTACAGATTAGACGCAATACAATTCAATGATTGGAATCCTACTATATGTTACAACATCCAGACCTGATGTAATGCAGGCAGTTGGAAATGTGGCACGATTTCAAGTAGCACCAAAGGAATCACATGTATTAGCAATGAAGAGGATTTTCAGATATCTCAAAGGAACAGAAGAGTTTGGATTATGGTATCCAAAAGGAAAGGATCTATCACTTATTGCCTACACAGATGC
>SNQJ01S0044232.1:0-35056 GCA_010110895.2 Picea sitchensis
ATGGTCTTATCTACCTGCACTAAATCTACTCTCTCTGCATTAAATCTAATAAGTGCCTTTGTTGTACAAGGACGAGAGCTTATCTGCTCGCGGTCTATTTCAGTATACAAGTACGCCTAAATATGGAGGCTTTTATGTAAACGACGGCGCTCATCAAAATGGTCAAAACCGTGATGCTAGCGTCACCCTGCGGTCTTTTCCTTTCTCTAAATGCAGCCTCGCGTGACGAGGTGCGGATGCTCCTGCATCACAAAGATCATAAAGACATCAAATACTATGTGTAGACACTATAAACTAGGGAAGTAAACTAGAATAAGGTTCAAAGCAAAAGAATACACAACCTCAAAACCTTTAGAGCTTGTTCACACTAACCTATGTGGATCTACAAGGACCAAGAGTTTGTAAGGAGAGTCCTACTTTATGTTGTTCATTGATGATTTTACTAGATTGGGTTGGATATGTTTTCTCAAAGAAAAATCAGAAGCACTTAACAAATTCAAAGCCTTTAAAACCCTTGTTGAAAATGAAAATGAGATAAAATTCAAATGTCTTAGATCAGACAATGGTGGTGAGTTCACCTCGAAAGAGTTTGATCTCTTCTGTGAAACCCATGGAATAGAAAGACAATTCTCTACTAGTAGAACACCTTAGGAAAATGAGATTGTTGAGAGAAGGAATGGAACAGTTCAGGAGGCTGCAAGGACTATACTCAATGAAGAAAAATTGTCTAATGGATATTGGAGGGAAGTTGTGAGAACAAAAATATACATATTGAACAGAGGTCAGCTTAGGATTAATAGTAATAAGACCCCTTATGAACTATGGTTTGGAAGAGATCCATTAGTAAAATACTTCAAGGTCTTTGGAAGTAAGTGCTACATCAAAAGGCTTGATGAGAATCTTGGAAAATTTGATGCTAGATATGATGAAGGTATCTTTATTGGATATGCCTCTACCAAAAAGGCATACATGTGCTATGATATTATATTCCATAAAATTGTTGATAATGCATATTTCAGGGTTGATGATCTTAAAACAATAAGGATCAAAAATCAAGAGACTATACTTGATAGTGAAGATGAAGATGATGATGAGTCAGTTGGTACAAAAATAGAAGAAGTACAAGAGGATAAATAATAAAGGGAAGAGGATGATATGGATACTAGTGAAGACAAAGAGGATATTCAATAAGAAGAGATAAGAGAATAATCCCCAAGAAGAGACACAAAGACACCCTCTAGAATGACTCAAAAGAATCATCCTGAAGAACTAATTATTGGAAATAAGAGTGATGGAGTGCACACAAGAAGATGACTGTTGTATCAAAMAAAAATAACACTTTTGTCACATATTAAGCCCATATCAATCAAAGAGGCATGTAAATATGAGAATTGGGTCAATGYTATGAATGAAGAATTGGACCAGATTGAAAAAAATCAAACCTAGGAACTAGTTCCAAGACCAAAAAACAAAAATGTCATTGGAACTAAATGGGTGTATAAAAAAAAAATGAATGGGAATGGGCAAGTAATCAGGAACAAATCTAGAGTAGTATGTAAAGGATATGCTCAAGTTGAAGGAGTAGAATATGAAGAAACCTTTGCACCTGTGGCTAAACTAGAGGCAATTAGGATGTTCCTAGCCTTCTCCAGCTAAAGAAAACTTAAAGTATACCAAATGGATGTCAAGTCAACATTTCTCAATGGAAACTTAGAAGAATAATTCTATATTGAGAAACTAGAAGGGTTTCAATTAACTAAAAAATGAGGCTATGTCTGTAGACTAAATAAAGCACTCTATGGGTTAAAACAAGCACCTAGAGATTGGTATGAAAGGATAGATTCTTACTTACAAAAACAAGGCATCAAAAGGGGATCAACAGAAAACAATATTTATTGTAAAATTGATGGTAATAACATGATGATTGTGGAAGTATATGTTGATGATATTATATTTGGCAGTGATGACAAAAAAATGAGTAAGGACTTTGCTAGGATGATGAAGCAATAATTTGAAATGTCTTTGCTTGGAGAAATGAATTTCTTTCTTGGATTACAAATAATAAAGTCCAAAAGAGGAGTCTTTATCCATCAGTCTAAGTATGTTAAATATATGCTTAAGAGATTACAGTTAGAGGATTGCGAACCTGTTAGTACACCTATGATAGTTGGATGCAAACTAAGCAAGGAAGATGAGTCCAAAGATGTAGCTCCAAAACACTATAGATCAATGATTAGGATTTTACTCTATGTAACAACTTCCAAACTTGATGTCAAGAAAGTTGTTGGTATGGTGGCTAGATTCCAAGCAGCACCAAAGGAGAGCCATGTTCAAGATGTAAAAAGAATCTTTAGGTATTTGAAAGGAACTATAGATCTTGGTTTGTGGTACCCTAGCAAGGATTTATTCACTTTAAAATCATATTCAGATGTTGATTGGGTAGGTAGTGTAGATGACAGAAAAAGTACAAGTGGAGGAGCATTCATTTTGGGAGAATCACTCATAGCTTGCATAAGCAAGAAACAGTCCTCAATTTCATTGTCTAGCACTAAAGCTGAGTATATTGCAGCAAAAGAATGTTGCACACTAGTGGAATGGATGAAACAAACCTTACAAGACATCAAAATAGTCTTTGAAGAACCCACTACTATACACTGTGATAATACAAGCATGATAAGTCTCTCCAAGAAGCCTGTTCACCACTCAAAATCAAAACACATTCCAATGAAATACCACTATCTAAGAGATCAGGATGAAAATAAGAACAATAAATTAGAATATGTTCCAACACAAGAACAGGTGGAAGTGTTATAACCCTAAAATGCACCATACAGGTTTACCTGGCATCAGGCCAGCTCATGCCTCTTCCTAGCCAAAGCCATGCTGAGTAATTCCTCAAAAAACCACTTAAAACAAGCAACCCGCGCCCTAACTGCTCATTGGGCTGGGCATGCTCATCCTCTTCTTGCTTGAATGTATAAAGCTAATAACAGCCCGCAGATACCTAACAATGCAAAAAAATGGAAGTTTCATGAGACTTCAGGGCTTTGTGGGTCTTGAAACTCTCAAACCATGCATGGTACAGAGTTAGAGCTAAAAACCCTAAAGCTCTAGCCTATAAAAGGAGGGTAGAATTGCCTAATCAAGAGGAAAAATATAGTAAAGGAACTGTACCAAGTGCCAAGCCCAGGTTTTGTCCTTGCTGGCTTTGCCTCAAGCTTTAGGAGAAACTCAAAACAACGGTTAGGCAAAAGAAAGAGGAAGAGCCCAGGATCAGGATCGTGGACGGTGGCCGATCTCAGAAATCTTTGTAAGTTGATTTGTATTGAGCTAATGAAAAAGATACTTTCCCGTCCCTTCCTGTGAATCTCATATGTGATATTTGATTTATGTTTTAATCTCTAACCCTATAATAGATCAATAGCATGCATGCATAGTGTATTTGATTAGGAAGCTTTGTGGAAGGAGCGGCCCAGTGACAAAAGGACAAGAAATTCAACGGAGATCTGCTTATTGCCGTCCAGGAGGAAAAAGGTTAGTTTATTCTTCTCTTGTATGCATGTGAAGAAGAGGTTTTAGATTCGGGTAGAAGGTCAAAGTTAAGTCTTAAGTCTCATTTCTCACATTATAGAAGTTTAGAGCCTAGATTATTAATTAGTAGGTAAGAAATGCCAACTCTTAATGACAAGAATTGGCGACTCCATGAGGATTATTTTCTCTTAGGGTCTCCACAGTTTTAGAAGAATCTTTGTGGTTAGAGAATTAAATTCAGTTTCTTGCTGTTTTGTTTTCATTGGTCAACTAGCGAGGCACAGTTATCATGCAATTCTCTCTTTGGTAGCCTTTCGACATTTTTCTTCCACTTGACACAGTACGCGGCTGCGAAATACGCCCGGATACCCGGCGCCTAACCTTCAATACGCGGATGCCAGCGTCAGTGATGGTTTGATGGCGATGTAGTGACGAGAAAGGTTTTAGAGCAGTCCCCTCTTCCTCATTCAGTTCCTGCATCTTCGGGGAGGCTTCACGGATCACAATGCGGGTTCATTAATTGATGTATCTTGTTCTTAGATACGTTTTTACAAGTGTCCGGCAATAGATTTAACATTGGGGAGATAGTTCTTACTTTGAGGTAGGTGTGACTGACATATGATCTATTCAAAAGGACTCTGCAGTTCCTTGAGTTATAGGACTCAAAAGCCCCTTTCTGTGCAAGTTTATCTTGTTAGTGGTAGTGCCGGTCATTTCTTGCATTTGTTTCTTGATTTAGAAAAATTTTTCTTTTATTTTTTGTTAGTGATAGCATCTCGGCTGTAAGGGGACTCACCCGGATTTATCAATGCAGAAGCCTCTTCACGAGGACTAGATTTTTGTGTTTGATTTCTCTTAGCTTTTAATCATACCCATGACTGCTATAACTTAGAAGCGTGGATACACGTGCCACCAGCAGGTAGTTTAACCTTGGTACCGTATTTGTATTGGTGACGATCCCTTGGAGTGCAATTAAAACTAACTTTAAGCTTAGGTGATCATCCCCTCCTGTGATGAAGAGCTCTATCTCGAGAGTTTAGAGGTTTGGAAGCTGCGATCATGAGTTAGGGTGTTTCCCCATAAGCTTGTGCTTGTCAGTTGATTTTGTTGATAGAAAAAGACAAAAGAAACTTATTTATTTATGGTTTAGGCAAATTAGTAGAATTAGTGTGTTTGATTGTTTTGCATTCTGTATACGTTAGTTTTGCGTCTCTTTAACCCGAGTTTTCTTTTCCATTCTCTTGGTTTTGATCTTGTCATCATTTTTCCTTGTTATTGATTTACAACGAAATAAAAAATATATATACCTTTCATTTCCTTCTTGATTTGAAAATTGGTTGTTTGCATGTTAACTAGGAAAGAAGTTCTTTACATAAGTTTTACAATGCATGCCTAGCATAAGTAGCTCAAGTCGATGAAAATTCTCTTCATTTCTTGCATAAAATCTTAGTGAATATGAAAAAGAAAGAAGTTTTCATAGAAAAGTTGTTGGTTTTGCATTTAGAAATTTTTAGTTTCTAAGCATTTTATGCATTTTGCTTTGAGTCTGTTCTCCACATCATTGGTTTCATTTCCTCACCTTGAGATTTAAAAAAGCCCACTAAAAGCAACTTAATAAAATCAGATAGACTTTTCTGTTTGTAGGTGCACACATTAGCTTTCGGATGGACGCTAGAATAGGTTGGAGAGCAAATTCTTCAAGGCCACCCAAAACAAACATTAGATGCATCATTTTAAGGGAGTCGATTCTGGAAAACTATTCAGGACCCTGAGGGCTAAACTTAGAGATTACGTAAGGAAAGAAGCGTGGAGATAACCCCTCCAAAATTTGACCAAGCGTAGTGGGGAACACAAATAGAGGAATTGTCATGGGATTTGATGTAGATTAGCATTGCCACGCGGGCTTTGTGGGTCTCGAGTCCGTTCGAGGTCCTCGGTCGTCTTAGGAACACTTGCTCGATACCCATGGCGGGTTGGGCTTAAATCTGGTGGCTGCTCATTGTGGTCTTAATTTGTCGACTCTACTGGCACGATAGTTGTTTTGCGGCGATGGAAGGAAACTAATTTGCCTATATTCCTAAGGAACATACGAGGGTATTTCTGGGGTATACCCGATAGTACCTAGGCGGACTTCGGATAGCGCTTTCACGAATGGGCCGGAGAATTGCCGATGATGAGTTGCACTTGCCTTGGGTAAGGTACTCTAGTGTTGGTTGTAGTAACTGCTCTTCCTACTAATGTAGTGCTTGCTTGATTTATCTAATAGGGGATTTCTTTTAGTGAGTATTATTGTTTGATTCGTGTAGACTGCCTTGGCGTGTCGTGAATTCTCTCACACCATGGAGAGTTGAGCTCAGCAGTCCACGAAACCACAGGCACTAGCAGCCGGTGATCTTGAACCACCGCCACCGAAGTAGGAAGATGAATATCTGAGGGTCTTTTAACCAGCAGAGCTTTAGACCCGGCGACAACCCAGAGGAATCATTACCTGGTGGATTGGTTAGAACCCTCATTCTTGATTTTGAGTAGAAGTTATTCCGGTTGAAACTACGAGCATTATTTTAGCGGCCCGGTTATAAGGACAAATGCGTTTCCATTGGGACTTCACTCCATTCATCCTTGTTATCCTACCGGAAGCCTCTCTCTAACATATAAATGACAGTTGACCCACCATGGCTCCGGTAGCAACTAAATCGCAAAGTGGACCGACCTCATCTACTCGTGGCGGCCACAAACCCCTTCCCACCTGGTCACGAGCTCCGTTTTCATCTGAGATGCCTAGTTAAATTATTTTGCACTCCACCTCGTCCATTTCGGACTTTAGCAGGTGCGAGGCAGGAAGCTCAAATGCTTCTCGCAAGGCCAACCTGAGGGCACTCATGCCCTCTTCAATACGTTTCCTTACGCCGGAGGTCAACTCCCTCCTTCGTCCCCTTATTTCGGTGAAATTCGCGTATTTGCGAACATATACATAAGTTTGCTTGGAGTCGGAACAACTGCGCAAACTATCTGCGATAGATCATCCGTTAAGTTTGGAGGCAACCGGTTTTGTCGCAACACCTCCGCAGCCGAGTGCTTTCCCATCTGAGGGCACTCCTATTTTTGGACAACCTAATCCGGCACAGGGTACTATACCTACGCAGGGGGCACATATACAAGGACCTCGGAACTCAGGACAAGCATCCAAATCCATGCAAGGATGCCGTTCACAGAGATGTAGCTTTTCATAATCGGTGGAACCGGGACAAACTGCACTATCTCCCCGCAGGGACGGCATGGAATGAAATATCCTTCTCAAAGTCGCCCAACTGCGATAAGTATACCCAAAATCCTATGTCCTTCATGGGAATCAACAAATGATGTCTCAAATGCAAAGTATTCGGTCAAGGCGAGGAGTTTCTACCCAAATCTGACAACCCAACTTTCACAGCGGCTTTGGTGCCGGTCAAACCAGGACCTTTCTATCACGGCTGTATGACCCAAACTCCTTTCTTGGCAGCTACGCGCACCGTTTAACACGGTTGTTAAATAATGATCCATGCAATCACGATCCGCGTATCTATGGAAGCAAAGGGATTGCCTTCCGGACGTCCCAAAGTTGACTAAACTATGAAGATCAGGGGATCGTGACCGCACTACATATGGTGCTCATCAGCTCATTGAAGATGACTCGTCGATTCTGATTGTTTCGCACTCTTATCGGTGCAGCGAGTAAGTACATAGAACGTCGTTCGATACTCCTTTTTATTGGCGGCTGTATTTCCTTAACCATTTCCGATTACGTGAGATCTGGCGACGCAATTGCTGGCGGTACGAACTGACGATCAAAAGACCATATCTGGATCTTCATGACCGAGTAAAGCGGCCAGAAAGATCTTATCAAAGTACCCATCCTCCAACATTCTGTTGGAGTGGTTCCTCAAATATTTAGTTAAAGCGGTTATCCAAAGATAGCAACCCGGTCTTCTCGAGGAAGAAGCCATCATGAGAGCTCAGCAGTTTGAGCTTATCTATTCTCGATCACGGTCTGTTAACGCAACATCGGATGCCGATCAAATCTGGACAAAACCGGACTGAGAGTCGGACCACATGCAGATTGTATTGTTGGTTCGACACAAACTAAGCTCGCCGAGCAATTGACAAAACAAATGCAACAATTATCTATACAACAAACAGCGGCCAGCCAAACCACTACTTCGCCTGCTCCCCCTACCCAAAATTCATATGTACACAATGTGCAATCGACTAACCCAAAGGCCAACAAGCAGCCAGAGGGCAAGAAGAAACAACGTAAAGAGGGGATAAAAACCAAATGATAAAGAGGCACCATTACAGAAGAAGAGTATCCGTTTACGATCTTTGTGGAAGATGCTATCGTTGCCTCGACGGCCCAAATTTGTCACGGCTGTACTTAGTATGTTGACTAATCCTTTCAACATGGGAAAAATCTAAAACAAGCCTCTGCAAGCACGGAAAAGGGCAGTCAAGGACCCCCTCCAACTTCAAGTAATCCTTCATCCGCAAAATTCTATATGATGAAAGGTGATGCACATATAATGACTAGAGCACATAATTACGGAAATCCAGGCACCTCATAGAAGGGTAAATAAGACAAAAACCCACCTCTTCCTCCCCATATTGAGAATACGTTGGGTGAAACAATAACGTGCATCCCAAAAGGTGTGTTTAAGCGTGCTTCTCATAATCCAAGCGCGGGGTAAAACGCCTTCTGTGGTGGAAGTTGTCCTGAAGCCTTGACCTGCGATGTCGGCTTTAAGTCATCAAGTTGCCCAAATTTCGAGCGCTATTGGCCTTTAAAACAAGCAGAGACTTATGACGGGAACAATCATGCTGAATCATTACGACTGAGCCGTTTGCCTTACCATGGCGTTTTGAGATAGTATTGACTCACTTACGAAAACCTTTACCGCGAAACATCGCCATACCGGTGGTGGTGCATTCAACTTGCGCGTTATATGCGTTAACGTTGGAAGGAGCATTACAGTCCTTTAAAGGTTGTCTCAAAGTCACCTACTCTTCTCGCGTTCTGATGGTCATTCTTCGACCACATGGCGTAAATCCCTTCTTTCCGCCGTTAAGCGGTATTGTTGAAGTAGGTAGTCGATGCCCCATCGTTACTGATCATGATAGGTAAATAGTTGGACATATCATTACAGCGATTAACGTCATTCCTGATTTTCGGCATCTTATTGTTTCCACGCTGGCGGTTGTTGATAAATGATGGATTCAATGCTTTCTCTTTCGGCGTATTGACCCAGGGGCATCCACGTTTCCTTTAGTTGATAATCCTCAAGCTGGTGTCATTAACGTAGGATTTGGGTTGTGCCCATCTTTGATGCGTACCTTTGATATCCACCACCTCCTCAAGGCGATGTCAGTTTATATCGACTCACCACAAAGTGAAATTTTCCATATTTTATTCACTACACGACTTACTGATGATGATCGGTAGTTCTTCGTACCTATAGAACCGCGATGGATCGCGGCAGGGAACATGCGGGCATGGCTTCCCTTATGTTGTTGAAATGCGGCGTACTCTTTGGTTCAACCAGCTGTAGCTACTCCGGATCTGTTTCCCGCACAAGAGTTGGATCCCTCTTTGAAACTATCGCAGGCTCGAGAAGGATTCTCTTGACGATTAAGTTAGACAGTCTTACATTCGGCCGAAGCTATAATCGCTTGAAATAATGACTAATTAGGAGAAAAACCTTTGGATGATCTTTATCATAGATCATACTTTCTCCAGGAGTTACGGAATCCGGCTGAGGAGGAATTCACTATCCATAACGGAAGTCAGCCTTGTCCCATTAACCTCTTAGCGACCGATGTTTATAGAAACATGGCAACTTCTCGTAAAGCGATACATCAATATATCTCCACACCCCGGCGTAGTGGAGATGTCTTACGCGTCGGGCGGATTTCTCACAGAAGAGATTCGTTATACGGATCCTTTTAAAGAATTCCACGACTTTTTGCTGGTCTTATGAGGAAATGCAGGCATCGATCCGAAAATTGTAGAACATGAGATCACTACGTATCACGGTTATGAAAACATTCGGCCGAAAGCTTAGTCCGATTAATCAAGGAAAGCCGTATCAAAGTGAAGTTAATTGCTTAAAATTTGGGTTCATATACCTATCCATGACTGGGCCGTTATCGTCTTCGTTCGGTGTTGATAAAAACAGGCATGATTAGGTATGCGGCGTTCCGTGATTTGAATGGGCATGTCCAGACTGTTCCATCAACCCATTCGCTTGACCAGATTGTTGATGAGTGTGCCGGTTGTGAGCCTTTTCATTCATGGATGGTTTCTCGAGGTTACAACCAAATCCAATCAACCGAGGATCAACATAAAGCGACATTCTTTCTTCATCCGTTAGGTACATTTTCTCGAATGCCTTTTGGTCAAACTGGCGACCACTTCCGGTAAGGCCATATCTTCGTTTTCGATCTAAACGCCGTCAAACTTATCTAGATACCCGGCTTTATCATCATGCTCTCACAAGCAAAAGGATCATCCAACACATGTTAACTAATCTTCCGGTATGGCTTCTTAGGATTAAACCTTAGAAATCCCCAACAAATTGTAGCTTTTCGTCCGTCAAGGCGGCTTGTTAGGATTATTCGTTTCAACAAGCGGGGATCATATGGTTGATCCTCTTAAGGAATTGAAGCAATAGTCGATTTACTTTAACACAATTTTAACTTCAAAGTCTCAAAATGGCGAACTTCTTGGCGCTTCATTGCCAACTATCACAGAAGAAATAATAAAGCTTCATCGTTTCGCGAAGAAAGGCGTCCGCTATAAGGGCGGCTTGCTTGGCTCTTTCGGCGAAACAGCCCTTAACCGCACCTCACTCATTGCAAACCATAACAAAGGATTTCCTTTTGTATCGCATGAGAGTCAAAGTATAGGTATGGTTCTGGATTCAGAAGACGTTAGTTTCACGAATCATTGATCTATTACTTGAGCTAGAGGCCTCGTAGGGCTGAACTTAATTACTGCCATCTCAAGAAAAACTTGCGTTGTAGATTCATCATTCAATCAGTTTAAATCTACTATGTTGTTTAAATGAATTGTAAATTGGCATTCGGTAATCCATTCAATACGCTATTGTTGTGGCGTTATCGGTAATCGTGAATGGGAGGTCATCATCAAGAATTTGACTTGGTTTTGTTTATTGAAAGTCAAAGTGATTAATGCTTAAGCGAGAACTTATTTAGAACTTCCGGTTGATCCCGGTGGCGTTGGCACTGTGAAGGAAGCTCTTCTATCGGGCGATATTTTTAATTGAATCATCACGATCCCATTACGGAGATACCTGATCTATCTCTAGGGCTTTGAAGTGTCACCCAAGCTTCTGTATGATGGTATTCGGCGAATGCCATCGGGCTAAGAACTATCTTATCCTCAATGATGCTTTGTATCGGTATCGGCCTATCTTCGTCGATCATCTCGCTCATGAGAGGAAGGCGTCCTAGTGCTCCAATGATTGTCATCCACGAGCTTGTGGCGTCCTTATGGGAGTTAACGGCGACTAAAATTTTCTGGTGAGTTAGCGGCTGTGCCATAAAGATTGTCAGTGGTCAAAATTGCCATCGAATTAACAAATCTTCTCCCGGAAGATGAGGCCACATCCGACTCTCTTTCGTTATCGTCGGTCCCTTCACCGAGTGGGGCATTGATTTTACTACATTCCACCCAAATTCATCCAGGGGGAATCGTTACACCATCATAGTGGTAGAATACTTCAAAAAAGTGGGTCAAGGCTATGCCAAAATTCAACAATGATAGGGAAACAATTGCCCTATTCGTTTTTAACCAGATCATAGCCAGGTTCATTATTTCAAAGGATATTGTCACAAACCATGGAATTCAATTTTAGAATAAGATGATGACTAATTTAACATCAAATATTGGGTTACAGCAGGAACACTCATCACCCTATTACCCCGGGCCAATGGAAGGAAGCTGTTAACCAGCGCTTAAGACAATGCTCCTGGCCGAACCATAAACTCGGTAAATCATGTTGGCATTTGATGTTATTCGACATTATGGGCTTACCAAACATCGATTAAAGGCATACTTTGGTTTCTCACCTTTCCAACTCGTTATGGGCTGGAGGCAGTCTTGCCATTGAATGTCAAATTCCATCTACGAATTGGCGGTCTACGATTCTTGCCGGATACTTCTCAGCTAGAAAGATGGTTGATCCACCTAAACGACTTGATGAGCAGTCGTGATCGGCCTTTATTAGCAAGCTCATAAAAATAGGGTTAAATGTCAATGCTGATAGATCCGTTCATCCTCGAGTTTTTCTGAAGGCGACCTTGTCATGGTATATGACCAAGACAAGGACCCACGGGAAAGTTCCTGAAACCTATGTGGTTCGGACCGCACTTCACATTTGTTAAAGAGGTGCTAAAGAAGGCTTGTCGTGCGATTCGATTTTGAAGGAATGCTTTGGCGGAGCCTAAAAAATGGGCTCTACCTCAAGAAATACTACTCATGGGTCAACATGGTAACTTTTTTTAACATATGTATAATCTTTGTGCTATTACTTTCTTTTTTCTTTTTTGCAAAAGCGTGTCATGGGTGATGTCGCTGAATGTTATCTTTGATCACTATAAGCCGGATGTCAAGTGAGTCAATTAATTCATTGGATGTCGCGGGCCGGTGCTGATGGAAACTGCAGCGGAGGCTTGCCTCGAAGCGATAATCTCTTCACACCACAAGATGGGTTGTTATCTTAGGAGGAAGAACCTTCGCCCAGTGACCACCACAAACAGAGTTCTTGGTACCATGATTATTGGATTCGCCGTAGGCGGCTTTGTCGTGGAGTATCTCCGTCTCAGAGTCTATCTAGGCGGCTCAGCTGGTTATTAATGGCATTCGCCAGAATATATAGAGTACGATCTACTTTACCGAAGATTCGCTTAGAATCGTCTCTTGGGCATGACTGATTATATTACATATTTTCATGTTCCTAGAGTCTAAATCAAATCACAGCGATACTCTAGCTAATCACCATTTAGATTGGCATCTTGCTCACATATAAAGAAGATCTTGATCAAACACATGTAAATACATTTCACAAAATCCATAAAGACATAAAGAAATAAAATCATATATATGCCATCATCAAATATCTTTCGGAATTACATAGATGGGCACAAATGCCTCAAAGAAGTGGGAGCCATCCACGAGTCATCGGGCTTATGCCCTCACAAAATATAATACATAGTAGTGCTCAAAGAACACAAAGGTCTACAATAAGGCGGGGCACGTGGAGCGCGTTATAATCCGCGACGACTCTACCCAGCAACCTAAACAATGGACCCATGTTAGAGTAGCCCCTGTATCCTGCATGCGGATGAAGCATGTCTCGATCGATCGCGTAGGGCGTAGATGAGCTTCGATGAAGTTAACGCTCAATCACCAGGCCCTCTCTGCTTTGCTGCGGGTTCCTAACTCACTAGCTCTCCGTGGCGGCGTCGATACTCCCCAGATGGTATGTCCGTAAAGTTAAGCGGGCATACCGGGTCAACATCTGCATGCAACATAATTTTCACCCATCAAAAACTCTGTCATTCCAAAACGTGATATATATCTAAAGACATAAAAATGACGCCTTCGATAAAAAAGCGATCTGAGGAGGGGCTTGCATATCTTCTCCTGCAGCACCTGGCGGAGAACTGGCATCTCTGGATCTCGGAGAAATTAGATCCTGCATCACCGGGTGAGTCCTCGATCGTAAGAGGATCTGGCGGTGATAATATCAGAAAAGAATCATCGATGTGAAGGATCTGGTCCTTCCACCGCCACTGTCGTGGCAACAATCGCCCATCGCATCTGCGAGGAATGTAGCCAAATTAATCCTCAGCTGTCATCGAGGGTAAAACCGGAACTTCAGCTCAAGAGCGAGAGAGCGCAAAATAGTCCGTTGCAGTTCTGTGGGTCGGCGGCGACATCATCGAAATTGCCTCCTCATCATCGGTAATGTGGTACTCTGATCAAAAATATATCCGCATCCAAACTAACGTAGAGACGCGGTTCATCATGTAGCGTAACTGATGATGGAAGGCGGTAGATCGATATCAGCAATAAAGAGATAGGATGTGCAATGTTGATGATGTTGTTAACCGGTATCCAGGAATTCCTGGTGTTGGTCCCGGCTATATAGTACTCGACTATCAGCTCCGAGACCTTCGTCTCCCCTGTAGGAAAGGTATGGAGATCGACGGTCTCTCCTCTCCTCGGGAGGCCCGTCAAAAAATATATCCTCGATGGTAGGCGTCGAGTGCCCTCATCATCAGAAAGCAGCATGGGGATGCGGAGTACTCGACAAGGCATTGATGTACAGTTTGTATCCCATGAATGGACCTGAAAGAATTTGACCAACCACAACTGCGTCGGGGTGGCCATCAACTGCGGATCGGCTCTACTTCATAAGCGAGCCTCATATCTCAGCTCTAAGCCGGTCACGCACATACTACAAAATCACAAGGCAAGGGAGTTAGCATCTTTACCGTCAATTTTAGGTTGCGGGGGCTAACGGGCCTAATAAATTGAAGCGATCGCAGTGCCATGTTGTATCTCTCCGATGTCGCGGAGTGCCGCGGTACAATCTCTGGACAGCCCGCGAGTTAGTAGGGCCGCACCTTTAAAAGGTGGCGGCCACCCTAAAGCATCAAGAAACTTAAATACAAGTATAGAAAAGCAGGATGAAGGAGTTTGTACTCACTTGGTCCAAACAGCGTTGTCCGGTTTTAGTCCCTTTGTAATCCGAATCTCGATGCATGGCAAAGGGGTGTTTTGGCTCGGAGACACTTTCCAAATCATAAAATAATAGTGATAATGAAACATCAACCTCTGTTGAGTTTTGGCCTCTTTTTGTCATCATTTTGGGCCCTTTTATTGATTTATTTTAACCAAAATCATTTTGGGAGGTTCCGAGGTTATATAACATGGAATTGATCGGGTATTATGGGACACTTTTATCAGTTTGAAAAATAAAAATAAAAATAAAATTTCCGCGTGGTGATTATAATTTTTTTTCAAAATCAACAGACATATGGTGGTTTATCCCTTTGTGCATCATTGCCTTTGTTTGTTCAAATATAGGATCGACCACACCCGGTTGTGACACGGAACCATCACTTCTTCTCTAAACATTCGCCGACTTGGTGGTAGAGCTTACACCCAAACATGGATACTAGGTAGTTCCCAATTGCATTATAGTGTCCATGCCATCACTAAAACAACCATATTGGGCTGAGTCCAGAGTATAGTCTTACTGAATGAGTTTGAGCCTCATTTAAATGGGTCTTTACTCTGTCTTACCCTCCGGACTCCCAAAACATAGCAGGTCTCCTTTTAAGCCCTTTTGATTCCTTTAAACATGAAAAGATTGCCTGGCGATCTTGTGACCGTCCGCTCGTTAAAGCGATTTGAAATCCGCGTCACGTCGGGGTAGTTTACCTTTTAGTCCGGATGATCAATTTGTCTACAGGCTAAAGGCGCTCCTATACAATTCCATTCTTTAGAAGAGTATCCTCGAGGAGTATAATTTTATTCCTTTTGGGGCTTTGAGGGACTAAATCTCTGAAAAAAACCCCGAGTCCATAGTTCAGCTCTTTTAGGACTCCTAGGTGAAAAAAGATTGCGAGTGACCTTATTCTTTCACACTCGTTAAAATGTCCAGAAGAACATTCCTAGGAGTCCATGTAATTAAGCTTTTTTAGGACTCAACAGAATTGAAAAAATATGTACGAGTAATCTTGTCCTTGTATCCACACTTTCATTAAAATGGTTACGTTAACGATGGATTTGGCTAGTTCCCTTTTTGAACCAACTATAGACTATTAATGAAAAAGGTACCCCGCTGGAGTTTTCTTTTATGTTTTCAGACTCTCTAAACTGAAAAATCAGATCTTCCCTTCTTGGGCTCGTTAAACTTATCGAAGGGCGTTACCATTGTGTGTTCTATCAACGCATTTGCATACCTTTACCCATCTGACTAGTAACGGTTAGATGCTAGCGTTTTAACACCTTTGGTCGTTGGAGGATTTTTCCGAGTATCAATTTCTAGAACATCAGTCTTGTCACTGTGCCTTGAACTTGTATGTGTTTTAGATCCTGGATTTCCTCCCTTGTAGCGTAATATTCTTTTATTCTTTTCCACATATTCAAAGAACAAAAAAAAAAAAAAATCAAATATACCCCAAAGGGGATGGGAAAAGTATTTTTCTTTGTTATGCAACATTATGAGTCCACTTGCTGGATAAAGAACATCACATCCGTTTGAATTAAATGGACTATGGGATGTATGATGCGACCTTAGGAAACTTTTGCTAGATTGAGTTAGGTCTCCGTTTAGTTACTCTTCCAAACATATATAGAGTTTAACGTTGCCTCACAGCCCATTAAACTTATATGGATTAGCAGTCATGATGCTGAGTCTTATCCTTGTCGGTGCTATTGTCGGGAAGTTTGTTACTTGGCACGTCGACCCACTCTGCAATATAATATATTGTCAGCATGCAGGCCATCTGAACGTCCAATCAAGTCTTTGATGAAATCACTGAAGCCTTATGTCCGATCATCAAGATATCAAGTCCACAACCCGGCTGACGTGAATACCTGCAGGTAGTCGCGATTCATTACACTCATATTACCTCCTACGAGTTGAAGATTTTGAAGTTGTTGCTCCGGGCTCGAATACGATACATCGGGAATGAAATGAAACTAAAAGATGGATTCTTTATATGTATATCTTTCTGAATTTGAGATGTAGCTCCGCTATGTATTGTCCACGACTACTCTTTATAGTTATATGACATGGATCTCTGTGTATTTGATTATGTTAATATGCGTTCTATTCTATCAGAACATGGAGTATGCATACTCAGGTGAGACATTGATATTTTCTGCAGTGACACTACGATTCTGATTCACAGGCTCTGTGTGTCTCGATACGGATTAGTAGAGTGGTAATATATTTCGGTCATCGGATGCTCTACGGCCTCACACATTAGAATCTGTTATGCCCTAAAATTATGCATACCGAGGTTTTACACAGCACCGGGCGGCTCATTGCCTCTTCTAGCCAAAGCCATCTTTGAGTAATTCCTCAAAAACCACTTAAAACAAACAACCCGTGCCCTAGCACTCAGTAGGCGCGGGCATCCTTTATATCCTCTTCTTTACCTTGATATCCGTAGGCCTAACCCCAAACAACCGAGTACCTAACAATGCAAAAATGGAGAGATTTCATGGCGGACTGGGGCTTTTTCTTCGGTCTTGAAACTCTCTCATATGCATGGCGAGTTCGACTAAAACCTAGCTCTTCCTAGCCTATAAAAGGAGGGTAAGGAATTACTAAACAAAGAGGAAAAAATATATAGTAAAAGGAACTCACATACTTAGAATTGCCAAGCCCGTTTTGCTCCCAACGCTGAAAACTTTGCCTCAAGCTTTAGGAGAAACTCCAAAGCCGTGATTGAAGGCAAAAAAGAAGAGGAAGAGCCGGGGTCGAAGATAAGTGACGGTGTTCGATCTCAGAAATCATTGTAAATTGATTTGTATTGAAGCTAATGAAAAAGAAACTTTCAATCCATGAGATCTCCTTATGTGATATTTTGATTTATGTTTTATCTCTAACCCTATAATAGATGTTAGCATGCATGCATGTAGTATTGTTTGATTACTTGCGGGAAGCTTTGTGGAAGGCGGCGGCGGCAAAGGACAAAATTCCTTGAGGAGGATCTACTTCAACTGTCGGAAAAAGGTTGGTTATTCTTCTCTTGTATGCATGTAGAAAAGTTTGAATTGAATCAGAAGGTCAAGAGTTAGTCTTAAGGGTCATTTTATGCATATAAGTTTAGAGCCCTAGCTTATTAGTCAGTAGGGTAAAATACCCAACAACCGGGAAGATATTTTAACAAAACCCTTAAGGAGATATGTATTTGAATATATCAAGCAAAAATTGGGAGTAATCCCTCTTCCAACCTAAATATCTCAAGAAAATAATGCATGAATTGGAACCTATTGAGGATACAACAATCAACGTCGGGAAAAGGTCATTCTGAAAGAGTTACCCGATGGTCAAGAATCGATCAGAAATGACACGATAGACGGATCATAGGAGAAGAAATCCTTTTACATTGATGTCAAAGAGCTAACTTTAAGAGGAAGCAACATCCACGAGGGAGATTGTATATGAAGTTTGTGAGTTTCCATCAATGACAAAGGGAGATATTTTGGCATAATTGTTGAGTGTCAACAGTGTTAGTGTCTTTGATGCTGATGATAAGTTGAGATAAGCTCGGAAGATTTAGCAAATGAAGATCAAAGCTTATAAGAAACGACACAATGAATCAAATAATCATTGGGGGTTAGTCAGCTATCATATCAAATCAGATCGATGATGCACATAGTTACCCGAGATCAATGGTAAGGATGAATTGCAGAGATCGAAAGAAGAATTAATGACTAAGCAAGTGTATGGTTTCATAGCCAGTCATGATTGTTGATCTGCTTTGAGTGTCTTCACGACCATTGGATAACTTTTAGTGGAAGGAAAGGATAAGTAGAAAGATATGAGATCTTGATTATCCGAATTAAACGTCAGCCATTAGATAATTTTAAAGTGGAAGGAAAGGATAAAGAAGAAAAGTTTGAGTTCTTGATTACTCAGTCTATCAGCCCGTCGGATCAAATAAAGTGGAAGAATAAGATAAACAAAGTTGGAAGGCATTGGATTTAAACCAAGATAAAGTAGCATCACATACAAATCGAGTTGTTGATCAAATATCTTGATCAAACAAACATCATTCACTTTAGGTCTAAATATATGAGGAGGTTATGTAAGAAAGTTTGGGATTTGAAATTCGGCTGGAGCCAATAAAGTCTTGACCTGGATCATCGAAGTAAAGCGCCAATCATCACGATTCAAGAGGACATGTAGAACCATGCCAAACAGGGCCGATAATGGGAGATCTACGCTCAGTAGGACCATCTGACCAAGGACATGTGATAGACAATGGCAGGACACATGTATTGAGATAATGATAAGTGTCGGTTGAAATCGAGATTTGGTACTTAAAAATCAAGAATCGAGTGACATATGACACGCTTTCTGAGCTCATACCCTTTATTAGAGACAAATATGAATATAGCATAAAACTACCGGAATAAGTATGATACTTGAGAAAAGGGTAATTTCAAATAATAAGCTATCTTGAGGGGAAACCTTTTACCCACATAAATGTTCAAATGCAGATGATTCCAAATGAAAATGTCTCCTTAAGTTATATCGAGAACTAGGAGGTAGAAATACAACTAATGGAATAAAGCAGACATAAATAAAATAACATTACTAATGTAATAATACCCAATTAAGGGGTAATGAGATAATATCAGGGCTTAACATTCCCCTCCACTATTGTCCGCAATGCTTGAGTAAGTCTAGATGCTTACGTATAAAAGAATCATCTTCTCAGTGGAATCTTAGTAATAGTTTCCTCCATTTAATGATATACTCAGAAATGGATCTATTTTCCTTATTTGGTGAATTATTGTGTAGGTAGTGGATTCAAGATCCGATATGATTTCCTTGTCAAGGTTTTGGAAATATAGTTTGAGCTGGGATGTTTTATAACCTTCTTTAGAAGCATGAAACATGTAAAATGGGATGCTTGTGAAGATCTTGGAACCAAATCAATTTGTATTCCATAGTATGATCTTTTGCAACACCTTATAAGGGCCCATAGTACTTTGGTGATAATTTATTATCCTTCTTGGCTTGCTTGAGGGCATCTGTTTGTAATAGTTTAACAGTCTTAAAACACCCAATCCCTACTTTAAAACTAACTCACTACGATGTTTGATCTTCTTGTTGTTTCATGCAATTTTGTGCCATGGTCATGTTGTCCTTTAAGATTTGGAGAACTTGTGGCTGCTTTATGAACCTTAGATTTTATTCCAGGAAGAGAAGTGATGGAAGGAGGTGGTATCCATAGAGTGCCATAAAGGGTGTCATTTTGTTGTAATTATGAGAAAGATGTTATACCACCATTCTGCCAAAGGTAACCATTTGAACCATTGTGTTTATTTATCGAGACAAAGACGAAGGTATCCTTCAGTTATTTGTTTTAATGTCTGGGGATTTTCCATGGATTGAGGGATGATAGGATGAGATATGAACCAGTGGAGTACCCAAACAAGAATATGGGATCTCTATCATACAATAATATTTGGGTTTCCATGTAGCTTTTGAACTATCTCCATGAATGTGGTGGCAAGCTGACACTAGCTTTGAAGGGATGAGAGGTGCTGCGAAGAGTGTGTACTTGGTCGGTCTATCAGCAATCACCATGATGAAAATATTTCAAAGTTTGGTAAACCTGTCATGAAATCCATGGAAACCTTCTCCTCCAGTGCTGACTTAGGATGGCTAATGGTTGTAAAAGACACAGGTATTAATTTTTCCACCTTATTTTTTTGGCAAACTAAACTGTTTGTATAAACCTTTGAACATTAGTTTAAGGCCAACCCAAAAAAAAATCCTTCTTGACTCTATTGTAGGTTTTATGAAATTGCCCTCCTACTAAAGAGGTGTACAATTCCAATAATACCTTTTGTTTGGAACAGGAGTTCTTACATAAATATAAGCGATCTTTGTGCACCATATGATGAATCATTTTTCATTATAAATGTATCGTGCAGAATCCTATACAACTACTGAATGAGAGTCCACACTTTTTAGATCACTCTTCCATTTATCCCTTGCTTCTAGTATCAATAGGGTTGGATGATTGATATAGAACAAAGAAAGGCCTCAAAATCTTCATCCTTTCTTGAGAGTGCATGCATACAACATTTTTCTTCCCTTTTTATAGGCGATTTGAAAATCATAACCCAATATCTTGGTTGCCATTTTTATTCTTGAAGATAGTCTTTGTTCCAAGTATTTAAGACAATCATGATCTATTTTGTCCTTGAAGTTCCTACCTATTAGGTAGGGCGCCATTTCTTCAATAAGATGATATTTCCATCATTTCCTTCCTCATAAATGGAGTTTTAAGCAAGTCAGCATCAGAAACAGTCCAACTTTTAAAATCCAGGGCCTTCCTTCTGCATTAGGAAAACACCAATTCCATTTCCTTAGGAATCACATTCCACAATAAAGGTTTTGTGAAGTTTGGAGTGTTCAGACAAGAGCTTTGCACATCACATCTTTAACTTATTTAAAATCTTTGAATTTCCTACGGAGTCCATGAAAATTCATCCTTCTTGTTAATTAATGCCATTAAGAGTGTTTCTATTCTTCCATAGTTAAGAACAAACTTCTTGCGGTATTAACACATCAAGCAAAAATCATCTATGATTCTTCAATGTTTTGGAATGCGTAAAGTCCATCTATTTAAATATTGTTAGGAGTCAAGCCTTGACACCTTCATGAGATAATATATCACCCAAATACTCCTACCTCCACTCAAAGAAACATTTGGATATTTGGCATATAGTTTTCTCTTTAGTAGTTAACGCTTGTCAACATATGCATGATCATCCCAAGACTTGCCTATATAGATTAGTATATAATCCAAAAATACTAACACAAATTTTCCGAAGGAAGGAGCGAAAATGGAATTCATCATTATTGGAGATGTGGAAGAGTAAATTTTATGTGACCAAAGGCATGACCAAGGAATTATAATAAGCCTTCATGGAGTTGGAATGTTGGTGATCTTCTTCCTTCATTCTAATCTTCAGTGATACTCAGATGGAGATCCAATTTTGTGAAGAAGATTGCTCCATGTATTTCATCCAACAATTCACGCTCCAATTGATGGGAATTGGAAACTTATCTTTAATAGTGATCTTATTGAGCTCTCTATAATCTGGACACATATGCCATGAGCTATCTTTCTTGAATACCATTACCACTAGTGCGAAGTAAGAACTTTGTCATAGGTTGAATGATGGCGACCTCTAACATTTCTTCAACCATGTTTCTCAATTTCACTCTTAAGACTGGGGTTATCTGTATGGCTTGATGTTAGAGGAACACTCCGGGGAATTCAGGTGAATTTCATGATCATGATTTGAGAAGTGGAAGACCTTTGGGAATATCTTCGATACTTTGGAATGATTGTCAATGATCCCTTGGAGATCTTTAGGAATAGATGACTTAGATGTTAAAACATCTAGGTAGGCATAGTTTTGCAATAACACCTTTATTCCCCCTTTTCAATAATTTTCATGCCATTAGAGATTATCACCTTGGGTTTCCCACAGTAATTACCTCTTAACTCAATTTCTTTCTTCAATGAAAATTTCTGAAAGTTCTTGAAAATTAAAAGCCATTGTTCCTAATGATTGTAACCATTGGATTCCTAGTACAACTTGTTTCCACCATGGGTATAGAAATCATTGGACTATTCATTTTACATGTTCCCCCATGATAAGATTGATCTTTCATTTCTTTTGAGAAATTGATAGGTTTACTCCATCTACAATCATGACTGAAACTTCAGCTTTGGATATACAAATAGAATTGAGCTTTGGTACAATTGTGTGATTGAAATTATGAGTACTGCTAGAAAATTAGGACTATTATGTTTTCTTTTTTGATGTATCCTTGATCTTGAGGGTTTGAGAATTGCTAATTCCAGTATTACATTACACAATATCATGGAGTCAACTCTTGAACAGTGATCTCACGTTTTCATCTTGAGATGGCTCTTGTTCTTGTTCTTCTTCCTCTTCACAATCCAACAACAGAATAATTTCTTCTCACCACACTTATGTCTTTACTTGTTTGTCACAATTAAAAGCATAAACCTTTTCTATTCTTTCCTCCAATTGTTGGGAATTAATGTGTGAGTTGAGGTGTTTTAGAAGTTGGAGCATTATTCTCTCTATAGTCATTAGTATTGGTCCTTCTAGTATCCACTTGTATATATTTTGCCTCCAACATTCTTTCCACCTTAAATGCATTCTCAATGATTTGGGTTCCCAAAGCTGAACCTCATGTTGGATATTATCCTTTAAAGTTCCTATAGAATACAATCAATCAAGTCATCATCTTGAATTTATGTGCCTTTATATTCAATCTTTGGAGTTCTCAATGCTATGGAAATTGTGAACCCTTTTACTTTAGATTTATCAATTGGCTAAGAAGGTATTGCTCAACATATCCTCATAGTGTCCTATCATTTCTTCAGTGAAAATTTTCCAAGTGGCCAGTGATTTGTGAGAATACAAGCCATCGATACCATACAAATTGATTGGAGTTCCTAAATAAAAAGAAACAATTCATACCTTTTTTGTGTATGTAGACGTTATGTAGATCAAATAATTGCTCCACATCTGAGTATCCGTGTGATTAGGTCCTTGCCATCAGGCTTCCTCATATCAATCTTAGGGCAGTGGTTGGTCTTCAATGCAAAGTTAGAGGTTCTCCATTCTTGATTCCTTCCTTGTGTCCTCATCTTAAATTTCATGGGACACATTTTCACTTCAGGTGTCCTCTCTATTAGAAAATTTTCAATCCTTCCATGATCTTCCCTTTTTAAAACCATCCATCTTAGTATCCAACTTAGCTTCAATTGAATCCATCATCTTTTTTAGTTCATCTTTTCCAGTTATCTTCTTTTATAAATCATTTATGTCCTACACATTTCTTCTGTCATCAATTCAGAGGACATGGAGGCTTTTTGGTGTAGAAGTTCCTTTTTTAGTGGCATGTTGGCCAAGTGTCACTTTAAGCCTTGATTTTGAGGCGGTTCTACTAGAAAATCTTCCTTTATTATATCTCAAAATTTCGGCCCTTATGAGTACAAACTTTTATTTTTTATAGGTCTAATATTTCTTCTTTTCAATGCCACAGGTGTGATCAAAGTTGGATGTGCGAAGTGGGATTTATGGTAACTTCCCATGACTTGTTGATTTTTATTTCAAGAGTCTCTGCTTGTATAACGTGCACCTTTAAAATAATTGATATAAATTCTGACCCTTACGGAACCTTTCGGGCTGTCCACTATACAATGCAACTAGTCTCCACACCAATTTGGATACTCTAGGAAAAATTTGTGATTGCTTTTGCAGAACACTATGTGAGACCATAATCAATAGGACTTCAATGGAATTTGCTTATCTTACACAGTGTATCTACAAATTTAAGATGACGAAGCTTAAGTGTGCCAAGACTACATACTAATTTATGATAATATCTGGAGTTGATGCAGAAACGTTACAAAAAACAAATTTATAATGAAAATTCACTTGTGAATCAATTGAGGATGATTCAGGAACCCCATCTTACAAAGGTTGTATCTCTAAAAAATATAAAAGGCCTCATGGCTGAAGTACAACCCAGCGATACCTTGATCCATATAATAAATATAATCCAATCCATTCCTTAGAATCATTGAAAAAAAAAGTTATGATGAAAATGACAGTGTCTCGGATGTAACAGCGAAACCCCAAGATATGAGCTCTGATACCATATGTTAGGCAATATCAATATAGCATAGAAAACCTTAGAATAATTACTCAACACCTTGAAAAAGGAGACAATTTTATATTAAGCCTCTTTGAGGGGACAGCCTCCTTTTACCCCACATAAATGTTCAAGTACAAGATGATTCAAATGAAAATGTCATTGGTATATATAGGAGACTAGGAGGTATAATTACAGCTATTGGAATAAAATGCATAAATAAAATAAAATTAATAATGTAATGTTCCCCAATTAAAGGGTAATGGGTAATATTAAGGGCTTAATAAGCTGTACGTCGTCAAGTGACATGAAGCCAAATTCACGTCACTTTCTGGGAGTTTACTTGAGTTTTCCTGCTTGATTCCCTAAGTCGAAGTATCAGATGTAGGAGTCAGAAGTGGACATAGTCTTTCAATCTAAATATCGCCAGTGTATTCCTCAACTGTTATCATATTCTGATTGGAAGGATAGTGTAAGTGGAATAACTTGAGAGTCCACACAACGAGTAAATGAGCCTTGATCCATTTTCAATTGCATGATTAATTCAACCCGTCCGGATTAAAAGCGATGGAAACTTGATATATATATATATATGTATGTATATATATATATATATATATATATATATATATATATATATATATATATATATCCTCAAGGATGAATCGACCATTTGATCGGTTTAGAAAAGTAAACATAGACGAATCTGACCATTGATCTGGTTTAGAAAAATAAACATGAACCGTCTGATCTATTCAAAAAAATCCGTTACGGGAAATTTGACATGTTGCAAGTCTCGAAGTTCTGAAGGGAGAAGTCCCGAAGTCCCGACAGTCGTCCATCATCGAGAGATTAAATCGTGACCATTTGTTCTAATAAATCTCTCAAGCACTCATTTGGACTAGCGTATGGTTAACTCCATTGGTCATATGGTATAAGAGATTTAAAAAGAAAAACATAATATGTCGCTAAATTTGATAAGCCTGTGGTTTTGTGTTATCAGTCACATGTAATGGTTTTAAGGAAGCACCTCAGCAGAACTCCATTTTTTGTAATATTTGCAGAGATTAGGGATCGAGTGAATAAGATGAAATTATCCATATCTGTGATCAATTTATGAAATTTTTTTATGGTAAAATAAATAAACAGTCATTATTATTAAGTTAATAGAAGAGGTGAGATGGTCCAAACAAACGGACACAATGCTTCAAAGTTACTCCATTTTGAAGAATATATAAATGAGAAAGAGTGGCAAGAATAAAGTGTCTCTACAGTCCAAATTAGAAGATATATTAAATCAAGCAAAGAGAGATGCAGTAAAGACTTGATACAAAAGTTTTTCTAGATTCAGAAAATAAGGGTGGTTGGGTGGTGCAAGGGTAGGTTGGTGCCTAAAGAGGGAGTTGGTGCTTCCTTGTTAGTTGTAGCTGACTAAACAGGGGGTCTTAGCCTCTTACCAGTTGGTGGTTGTGAACAAGGGTGTGGGTGCATCCTGATCAGTTGGTGCTGGTTGAAAAGTCATAATATCTTCCTTCTATGTAACATGTAAAACAAATTTTGTAGTTAATAGAAAAACGTTTGTGGTTTTTCCCAATTGGGTTCCACGATAAAATATTGTGTGAAAATTTTGTTTGCATAAATAAAAGAAAATTGATAAAATTATTGTGTCATTGATTCACTCCCCCTCTCTTAGTGACAGGATCTGATCCTTCACTCTGCTAAATCCTACTTGCAGAAAATAAACGAACTAATCTATTTATATTATAATCCTAAAATATTCTATCCCGAGAGACTAATTAATTAAAATATGACTAACAAATGATATATGTCTAAAAAGGTAAACAATTCATCACATTTAAACAATATTTAGAAACATCTGTAGTAGGACAATTTTCAAATAAACAGTTAAAAGTAAACTATTCTAACTCCAGTATTCATATTGCATCATTCATTAACTCAATGATAAAAATATTTTTATAATGAATATACTCGATTGATTAACAATAGTACAAACAATAAATAATACTCATTAGTCTTAAACATACAGAAATAAATGAATGAATGTGACTTTTAGAATAAAATACCATATGAACACATGTCTAACACTACCATACCAATCACTCTAGTATATGGATCACAAAATCACTTAGTGGCTTTGTATTTCTGAAAAATAGTCTTCACAACAATGTACAATTCCTTTTTCGTTAAAATTGAACCCTTTCCAGGTTCTTGAAAATGTCTATAAATAATATTACAAAAAATACAAGTCAAAAAACTATTCCCACTATGCTCTAACTAAAAGACTAAAACAAAATAGAAATAAGACCTATAAGGTCTTGGACTAAAATGAATGGCCTTCCTAGAATTAGTCCAAAACCAATCCCTTGTTTGATGCACGAACTTCCAGATGTTCCTTCCATTTTTAGTAGATTTCTAATATTTGAGAAATGAAATTAGGGGTTTTGTGTGTGATGTTATTTCATAGTTGAAGAGGTTTTCTTCCACAACTAGTGGATCTTGGTGAAACTTGATAGAAATTTCAATGGAGATGTCATAATGTTTTTTGGTTTGACCAGAAATTCATTGATGGCATCCAGATTTACCTTAAATAACATTGCAATTTTTCATGATATTTTTTCCTATGAATTTGCACTTCAAAATTTACATCTGCTATCTTGGTTGTTTTATTGGTGAATTGAGCGTTACACATGTAAATTTCTCCCACTATGTTAATTGTTGGATTTAATGTTGAAGTGCATGTTTCTCTTTCCTCTTCGAATAACCTTTTAGATTCCTGCATATTATTTTTCCAAGCTTCTATAGAATTTCCCGCTTTTAATTTATCGGACTCAAAGGTATGGGATGAATTTTGGGTCATTGAACTAACCTCTTTTTCTCATAATATTAATTCCATGAATTTTATTTGGACCGCTGCTAACTCAACCTCCGTTTTTGAAATGATTTTTGAAAAATCATTTATCATACTTCCTTGATTTAAAACAAAACCCATAATCTGAAAAACGTATACATGTGCTTGTCTTAATTGATCATTAACCTATCAAGCTTGATGCTTAAATTTCTCAACATCGATCATTTCACTATCTAAACTTTAAATTATAGTTTGTCGTTATGTGATTTGAGTGTTCTTTTAATTTACAGAATCAAAGAGCAATTGTTGAACTCAAGTAATCTCAACTTTCAGTTGTTCTTCCAATATTTTCATTTGTTCAAAGTGTGCTTGTTGTTCCTATGAAATTTTGAGTTAGACTTTCTTTTCAATGAGTGTTTCTTTCTATTTCAATTTTTCTTCAAGATGAATTATTTCATCATTTTTCTTCTTAATGATTTTCTTTAAATTATTTACTGACCAAATGTTATTTGATACAAAATATCCCATGGAATCTACCAAATATATTGCAAATTGTTGATCATCTTGTCCATAACCATCACAAATTATTCTTTGTTTTGTTGGTGGTTCATTCACCTGACCAATTTTCTTATTTTGAATCTCGCCTTTTATAATTTCTGTCTTATTATTACTAAAGAAGAATTTTGTAGGAGGAGCTTCCTCCTCCTCAATCAGTGTCAAAGAATCAAAATATAAAGGATTCGGGAATGAAACCCCGAGAATATTGCCTAGAGGTGTGACTGAGACAACTGATGAAGAAACCAAAATTTCATGCTCTTGAGCTTGAGTGTTTTTGTATGGAGTCTTTGGACCTTGATCGGAGTTTTGAAGTGAACTTAATATCTCTGTTGGTCCTGTTAGAGCATGACTTGTAGAAATTTTATCTTTTTGTTGTGACTATCTCGAACTAATAGTTTCAGATAAAATAGACCCGACATGTAACTTCTTCTAATCTATCCACTAGAAACTTTAATGTCTTTTTCCACCTTTCTTGTCAAACCAGATTCTTCATCCATTATTATGATATAATCCCAAATTTTGGTGATTTTTGGAGGAATTTTTTCCACAAGAAAATATTTGGCTCCCATTAAATAGAATTTTCCTCCTAATTTAGTCTTCAACAACTCATAATCATCTTATATATTATCCTTATATTATTGATAGATCTTAATATCTTTATCTCTTTCTGCAATTTGATCTCTGAGAATTTTCATTTCATCATTTGTGTAGACACTTCCTTCTTGGATTTTTCCAATTGAATTTCTTTAAAATTTAGCTAAGCTAAATATTTAACTAGATCATTTGATGAATCTTCAGATGATGAACCTTGTGATGATGAAGATCCATGTTTCAAAATCTGAATTATTGTTCATATAATTTGATATGTCCATTCATGTGAACCATTTGATTTAAAATTTGATATTTTTTCCCGTTGGATTGCTTGTAGCTCTAGAGTCTGCATATGATCAATGTCAGTCAAATGTAACTTCGTATTTAGTATAAGGATATCAATATCTATTACATTGGCTCCTCATCCTTAGAATTGTCTCTTAGTATTAGAGTTTCTTCGTAAATCATCAATCCTTATTTAATTCATCTTGGTAAGTACCTTTTCCTATCCCAGTTGTTCCTTCAATTTTTTGTTTACCTTTTGTAGTTTGTTCATATCAAGAGTCATATGGATGACATCTCTATTCAACATTTCTCATGTTTATCTAAGAAATTCATCTTGTTGACTATATGAATTTGTTCAAGATCAACTGAAAAGTTAGTTGTTGTATAATTGTCAACACTTCTAAGGTTTTGATCATTAAGTTATAATAGTGACAAATTAAATCTTCCATTTTCAAGATCTAATGTAATATAATTTGATATGTCCATTCATGTGAACCATTTGATTTAAAATTTGATATTTTTCCCGTTGGATTGCTTGTAGCTCTAGAGTCTGCATATGATCAATGTCAGTCAAATGTAACTTCGTATTTAGTATAAGGATATCAATATCTATTACATTGGCTCCTCATCCTTAGAATTGTCTCTTAGTATTAGAGTTTCTTCATCAAATCATCAATCCTTATTTAATTCATCTTGGTAAGTACCTTTTCCTATCCCAGTTGTTCCTTCAATTTTTTGTTTACCTTTTGTAGTTTGTTCATATCAAGAGTCATATGGATGACATCTCTATTCAGCAATTCTCATGTTTATCTAAGAAATTCATCTTGTTGACTATATGAATTTGTTCAAGATCAACTGAAAAGTTAGTTGTTGTATAATTGTCAACACTTCTAAGGTTTTGATCATTAAGTTATAATAGTGACAAATTAAATCTTCCATTTTCAAGATCTAATGTAGACAATAATATAGATTTAGAAGAACCTTGATCAAGATCATGCAACAAAATTTGATGGATCTCTATAATTTTGTCCTTCATTTTCTCATATTTTGACAATATACGTTTTGGCTTGATTTTTGAACACTATGCACCTTCTTGATTCTGGATGTTATCAAAGACAGTTGATGGAAGACACTCTATTGTAAAAGAAATTTTCTTTTGAGTCTCTTTCGATGTATCTTCTATAAATTTAATATCTTCTTTTGAAATTTCCTTTGTGTTTCCTTCAATCCTTTGCTTCTTCCAAGAATTATCATCTTCTGACTCTAAGACAACTTGAAGCTCCTATAGAAAACTTATTTTTAATGGTTTCTCTTGCTTCTTGGGTTTATCAATGACCATTGTCTGAGAAACTTGAGATACATTCTATATTTTCCCCTAAACAATCTTTTGAACATCTTTCCAAATGTGCAGGTTCATTATCTGCTCCACTTAAGGTTTGTTATTGTATATCCCCAAGGACGAGCCCTCATTGTAATTATGAATTGTAACATGTTTTGTAGGATGGGGAGCCAAGCAATTATAAGTCGATAGGATTAAGTGTTTATTAGGCCGATGAGCCTAGGTGTTAAAGGCTAGGATCCTATTTTGTACTTGTAAATATTCATATTATTATTATAAAAACATCGTTGCATGTAGACCGACCATGAATAAAGAGTATGGGGGACTAAGCTCCACTAGGTTTGATAAGGGAGAGGGGGTTGAGAGGATGGAAACAAGGACTAAGATTAAGAGCTTAAGTACAAGAATAATTTTTTATTATTCTAAATTTTGATAGAAGTATATGATTATATCCTAATTTTATTGGGAAGAGGGAATGACTTCCAAATGGAAAGGAAAGTGCTTCATGAGAAACAGGTGTCAGCTCAAGCACATGTAGTTTAAGTGGGAATTCTTGTTGTTTTGGGGGGGACTCACGAGGGTGGAGGGAAACATAGTTGGGGGCTCACACTCTTACCATACTCATCGTTCTCTGACCAATCAACCACCTTTATCCTGACAAGTTCACTCACGCACTGAAAAAAAGAACAGAGCCAATAATTTCCACGATTGTTGAACCCGTGGCCATCATGAACATATGTAACTTGCGCACAATAGTATTTTTATGAGTCATAATCTGCCTTACCCAAGTTATGTTGTTTCCTCCATCCTTTCCCATTTGTCCTAGGTGTTGGATAGAAAAAACATGTTGCCAGGCCTCTTGTTTGCAAAGGTGGGTTGTCTGACCCATAGATTGAAGAGGAAAGTTGTCAGGCATGTGAGAAACTCTCTCTCTAGGTGAGAGAGTGTGTCGAGGAAGTGAATTCTCCTGGAGGGAGTCTAGTAACAACTATAAGTCTCTGAGAGTTCCTGTCCAGTATTTTGTTGAAGCCCCGAAAGGGAGGTGGAGCAGGCAATGAACTATGTGACAATGAAGGTGTATACTCCTGGGGTGGGACATGCATGTGGGGAATGAGAGTCTGTGAGCAATAGGAATAAGTGGCTCCAGAGAGAATCCTTCCTATTGAGTTGTGCGACATTCCTGTTAGCCTTTCCAGGCCTAGGAATCCTTTTCCTGATGGAATTTAGTCCCAGCTCGGGGGTGACCCACTCCTGAGAGTAATGAACAGTGTGGTCTAAGGTTGGGAGGTTCATGGAAGGTGTACACGCAGTCAGTGGACTTCACAATCCAAAGATAAGTATCAATTATGTGATTAATGATGTCTATTGTGCATGTTTGTGATTCTTACAATGTTATCATGTGTTTTCGTTGCATGTATGATTTACGGTCAATTTTGCATGAGTTAGTATGGTAGTGGTATATTTTATTGCCTTTTATTTCATTAGGAATGCATGTAATATATATTTACTCTGGGATGAACAATTATCCTGCTATCAGAGCTTAGCATCTTGTTGGTGGTGCTACATGAATTGGCCTGGGTGGTTGGGGCTGCCACAAAATGGTATTAAGTGAAACATCCAAGAAGTGGCATTGCCCGACCTGTTGGTGGCTGGGGATGTTACAAATTGGTATCAGATCTTAGAAACCTGTTGGTGGTGCTACATGGCCCAACCTGGGTGGTCGGGGATGCCACAAAATGGTATTAAGTGACACGTCCAAGAAGTGGCATTTCCTAGCCTGTTAGTGGTTGGGGATGTTACAAATTGGTATCTGAGCTTAGCATATTGTTGGTGGTGCTACATGGCTCGACCTGGGTGGTCGGGGCTGCCACAAAATGGCATTAAGTGAAATTTCCAAGAAGTGGCATTTCCCGTCCTATTCGTGGTTGGGGACGTTGAAAATTATTATTAGAGCCATGGTTTCAACACTGAGCCTGGATGGGACATGTTAGTGGAAGTTGAAACAAAATTTTCAGAAAATAATTGTTGAGAAGGACAAAATTTAAATTCTAGAGCATTCCAGAGCACCAAGAGAGCACCTGGGTCATGTTTGGAAGCTGAAGAGGTATAGCGATTCAAGAAAGATAGCAAAGAAAAGGAACTGCAGTAACCAAGGGGTTTGGAACCGCAAGGTTTGAAGTTGAGCCGTCAGATCAAGCAAAGATTAAGTCATGACCGCCAGATCTCATTGAGGGGAGATCAACGGTGGGGAGTGATTGCGGAGATTAGAAAGGAAATTAAACTAAGAGTAAGTTGAGACCACACAATCCCTCAAGATCATTGATCTTTCTCGATCAACAGATCAACGGTGGATATTGATCCCACTACGGACGAGAATCTTCGCATTGCGGAGATCGGGAAGGAAATTAAAGCGTGAGAAAGTTGAGTTTCCACAATCTTTCCTGGTCGTTGATACTCACGGTTCATTAAAACACAACTATCAATCTTGCAATATGAGATAAGTGCCCAAATGTTAAGCCGAGGTCACAACTCTCAGTCACGTGTAGAGAAGATAGAGAAAAAATTGTGTATTGCATGTCCGTTGATCCAAGCAAGGAACACGTGTTGACAAGTTAGCTTGTTCGAGAATACGACATTCAAGAGAAATGGGGTGTGCTGATGTGCAAACTCCCAAATTCCGAAGTTACTTCTGACCGTTCGTCATAAGAGACGCGTGTTAGAAGATCGACTTGTTCGAGAATATGGAATTCGGGAGAAATAAAGTATGATGATGCACAAACTCCCAAAGTCCCAAAGTTCAGAGTTAATCCAGACCATTCATCACAAGAGACACGTGTCAGAAGATCACTTTGTTTGGGAGTTAGACGTTCAGGATAAACAGGGTATGCAAAGGTGAAATATCTTGAAGCACGAAGTCCTAGAGTGATGTGGCTTGCTGACATCACTAGGGATGACGTGGACACATGGGATGTGTACCACATGTCAGTGAGTTAAGAACCTTGGTAATGTGGAGATGTAGTTAGAATGTGACACAAATCACTCGCATGATTGGACCAAGTGTCGGCTTCGTGTGTCCTTCCATGTGGAACTCCTGGAGGTGGTACAAGGTAGTTAAGCATGATGAAGAAGTTAGTTGGATCGGGCCCATATTAACTTTGGTCACGGTCTATCAAGATCGAGGGCTGGTAGACATTGTGGAGATCGAAGTTGCACAAAAGATAATTCTACAAGGTGGTCCCACAATCCAAACCACGGTTTTCTAGAACGGGTACGTGTCAGTGTGGGGAAAATTGTGGAACAATCGACGAGTTACTCCAAAACCACCAACCCGTGTCCCTGCAATTTTAAAAGTACTAAAGTTGATGTGATGTTTTCAAAATTTATTAGTTCGATCATAGAAACCATAGGCCCAGTGGGCGTGTGGCGCCAGATCGTGAAGTCCTGAGACTTGACACTCCAGAAGAAAGGGAGCATGAAGGAAGGTGGACCATAGATCCATCGTTCTTTGCACATTCTATTATTCATTTTTCTGTGACGTTGGGATGTATGGGAAAAGGGAAACCTCTAAATCCCGAAACCTGAAGCCCGAAGTTTCAGAGCTCTGGATAAGCACCCCAAATGATAAGTGTTGGGTCACAGCCATGGTCCCATGCAAACCAAGGGTTTAATAGAAGGGGATAGCGCCCAAAATTTGTTGTAGAATAGAACTGGGCTTAAATATTGAAGCTCGAGGAGTTCTTGACTGATAAAGACCTTCAGAAAATAGAATCTGATATTGTTTTTGTTGAATCAGATTGGGTTATTCTAGAAAATTATTAAAGTCTAATATCCTAACAAAATTTTGATTGACTGCACATTTTGCAGAGTTAATGATTGTCAAAATTGAACCAAATTTTCGCATAGTGTAGAGAAATGGGGAAGGCACAGGGTGCTTATAGTTCAGAAAATAAAGTTAGAGGAATGGATGTCCATATAGGAGTTGAAGGATTGAACTCCAATGGGAATGAAGAAGAGATAGATAAGGAAGGGAACATGATGAAAATCATTGAAAAGTTGCAGAAAGATGTCTAGACTCATCGAGCAGATAACAAAAATCTTATGAAAGCCAGGGAACAACAGGGAGAATTCAACATAAAGATGATGCAGATCCTGGAAAGAATATAAAAGAAATTGGATAAGGAGAGTGACTCCAGTAAATCAGGAAGTCATAGTTCCCCTGATGTGAAGAGAAAATAAAGGAGCATTGGTAGACACCATCATCACTCCCAAGGGAACTCCAAGAAGAGGGCACATAGTAGTTCAAGTCCATATCCTACCAAAAATCATAGAAGATATGGAGTGGATGAACTGAAGGGTGAAATGAACAATATTAAACCTCCTACGTTTGAGGGAGAGCATCAGAAGGAGGAAGATGCTGAGACATGGTTTCTTTGCATGAGGAAATATTTCCAACTGTAGAATTACTCCTCTCATGAAGAAGGAAGAATTGCAATGTATTAACTGAAAGGAAAAACATCCATGTAGTGGGACCAACTTGTGCAAGTACAACATATCAAAGAGAAGAATGTTACCTGGAGGGAATTCAAGAAACACTTTGAAAATAAATACTTAACTAAGAGATACTATGATAGAAAGATGAAAGAGTTCTTTGAACTCAAATTGGACAGCATGGCTATAGATGAATATGAAAGAAAATTCCTAGAGTTGTTGAAGTATGTCCCTTTCATCAAAGATGAGACTGTCACAATCCAAAGATATTTTAGTGGACTGCCAACTTTCCTTAGTGACAAGATCCAATATGATGATCCTAAAACTATGGAAGAAACCATAAGGAGAGACAAATGCTTATATGATCAACATAAAGGAAAACATACTTTCCAAAGAGCTTGGGAAGAGAAGAAAATGTTTAAGAGGGAATAGAGGTAGAAGGGGAACAATCTACCCCTTTTTAGGAATAATCCTCAAAGAAAGCCAATTTTTAGAGAGCCTAGGATGGTTGAATTTGGTGGGAAAAGGCCAAGACATCCACCTATGCAATGTTGGGGTTGTAAAGGGGATCACAAGTATAGATATCCCCTCACAAAAGTGACAAAGTGAGAGCTGTCCACAATGTTTAGCAAACAAAAACAATAGAGGACATTGGAAGTAGAATACCAAGGATCTATGCAGCCCTGGACAACAAGAAAGTTGAGTTTCAATAACACATGATTGAAGTTGAAGGTATGATCAATAACAATGCATTTACTATTTTAATTGATTCAGGGGCTAGTCATAGTTATATAGATCCCAAGGTAGTGGAAAGGTTGAAATTTCCAAGAAGCAAGCATGTGAAATCTTGGCTAGTGCAACTGGTTA
>SNQJ01S0044232.1:37486-48249 GCA_010110895.2 Picea sitchensis
TGCTTGTTTTAAAATGAGAATTTATAGGGGTCGTGCTTACATTAGAGCGAGAGAGTTTAAGGTTTGAGACCGAGGGAAAACTAGTTTGGTTAGGGTTGCTGGTGTGAGGAAGGGATTCGAGAGCAAACAATGTTGGAATGTTGTCTTGAACGGAGGAAGAGGACGAGATTCCGTTAAAAGTAAGTTGACTGGAATTAGGGTGGACGTTGTCTTGAAGGAGGTTAGGGAAAGTACCAAAGCCACAATTGAAAGTTGTCTTGTTAATAGTTTTGGGAGAGGATATGCGCAACGAAGATGGCGAAGAAGGAGAGGATATGTGAGAGGGGGTTAACTACGGAAGGAGAGAGAATAGGGTTCGGTAATGGCTGCGAGGAGATTGAGTGTTCTTCGATGTGTGCACTGTGGGTACCATGAGATAAAAACTCAGTGCAGTCCAGGTGGGGAAAGGTAGTGTGCTGACTCAAATTAGGGTTGAGGTTTTCTTGGATGAGGTTTGGGGAAGAAAGTGATTCATATTTGATGGAGGCAGGCTTTTACTTGAGGAAGATTCAAAAACAATCTGGGAGGTAATAAAATATCTGCGTTCAATCCTCCACTAGATATCAAAGGAGATGACAAACGCTAGTTTAATATGGACGTTGTATAATTTCAACGATAATCGATGAAGGTAGTACATGATGAAATGAATTTTCGCGCGTAAGATCGAATTGTTGGCATTGGTGAGAGCAAGATTAGCCCTTCGATTAGGTTGTTGGATTTGAGTAAATTGAGGAAGGACCCCTGGATCACTAAAACGCTTTAAGAAGGTGAGATCAACAACTCATTTCGATATTTGTATATTTTGATGAGGAGCTTTTCAAAAAAAATTCTCTGTTTGAGATAGTCATTTTTATAAAAGTTAAAATGTAAGTTTTTACAATTACCCTGATACTAGTTTCCTATATTTGAGATTTTAGTTGTCCATGATAATGATAGATGAAATGTCCATTCTACCTATTGAATTTTTATAAAACTATATACACAATATATATCCAAAAACATATGCTACATAATTTCATAAACTCTTGAAAAGAAGTATTATCTTTTTCCATTAAAGAAATAAATAATGGTTAAAGCGTCTTCATTTAAGATGTGACCATTTGTAATTTGTTGGACTTTCAACATCTCAAATAACAATGACCTGAAATTTCAAATAACAATGACTCAGTTTTGGACAAAATGACAATATGCTTCTAAATGATGGGACATAATGTAAGTAGAAAAAATGAAACTCGCCAAGTTCAACTAATCATGTTTGACATTTTGAAAAATTGACACGAGAATGGACTTTATCTTCTCACCCAAAACAATTGTTGAAGAACACTCTTAATGTTGTAGATCTCCTTGCTTTTCTAATCAACTCTCCATAGTTAATCACGATATATTTGCACACAAACACATCCTTTTATTAAATTTAATCCTATTATGTTTAATTAATAGTATTTCATTTAATTGATTGGAATTTATTAAAATTAATCATATTTGGTTTTAAATATATAAAATATAGTATTAAAAACTAATAAAACATATTTTATTAGTTTTAATTCTATATTCTATATATTTAAAACAAAATATTATTAATTTTAATTTCAATCAATATATATAAGAATTCATAAATATGATTATTGAAACTAAATAAAATTTAAAACTAATATAATTAAATCTAATAACTCAGAGGATAGAAAAGGCTAAAATTTAATAAAACTTAATCATATTTGGTTTTAAATATATAGAATATAGTATTAAAAAATAATAAAACATATTTTATTAGTTTTTAATACTATATTCTATATATTTAAAATAAAATATTATTAATTTTAATTCCAATCAATATATATAAAGAATTCATAAATATGACTATTAAAACAAAATAAAATTTAAAACTAATATAATTAAATCTAATAACTCAGAGCCTAGATAAGGCTAGAATTTAATAAAACTAAAAATAATTCTTTTTGTTCTACAATGTTTCCCAAATGGAAACACATTCAGGTTTATGTTTCTTTTCGAACCAGTGCTAGCTCCTTTGTGAATCCTTGGTTCAAATTTGATATGGTGCTAAGTCTCCATCCAACCATATACTATACATGTGGTTAAATATTCACACAAAACCATGGTTTACCACTTTTAGAAAAGTGGTTTTCATATATAGTGTCTCGGGGGGTCACACGATGGTATTAAAATCCACTTTTAGGGGACTGCGGTACTACCATTGTGGAAGACATGTCTCAGTTGTAATTTTATAAACCACCCTCGACACTGACACCTTTATTAACCTATGAGCTTCTCTCCTATGTGAATTCGACGAGGATCATTGATCCTTACTTTGATCAACGATCAACCTTAAACACTATCATATGACCCCTGTGTACTAGATCTATGATCCAATGATCCATATTTAATCTTGTTCAAATAATGATAATGAAATAATGAAATAAACAAACCAACTCTATTCGTACACACAATTCTAGATTATAGAATTAACACAATAATTTATGGAACACATTGGAACTTTATTTATAATATTCAAAACCTCTTTCACAACCTACACACAATAAAATTTTCCAAAACCACTCCTCCTCACTCTCTTTATCTACCCAACCTCTATCATATTATAAAATTACAAATATATTATGAAAGCTCTCGAAATAGCTCCTGCAAAACCAACTCACTCGAAGTATCTAAAACAACCTCTATACTAGGAATTGTTGGAAAGTTGGTTTGGACAGTTGGTTGTCATTGATGTCAATCATTAGATATTGATTTCAACTCTCAGAGAGGTCGAGAGATGTTGGAAATTTGTATGATCGATATTGATGGTGAGTTAGTTGGGTGCATTTTATGTAGCCCCAGAGGTGTCGTTAAGGAACCCGAGTTTGTATGAGGAATAAACACATGAAGATCAATGAATTTGCATGTAAGACTATCATAGAGATATAATACACATCGTTCCATTTCTGGTGATATGTTGTAAGTCACGTAGTTCTTCACGGTTGAGGAGATATGGCTTAGTGAAGTTGGAGGACCCTCATGAATATTCTAGAAGCCCATAGAAGGTCAACAAAGAAGTCAATTATTCTAGAAGCTCCTAGAAATTCATCAAGAAGTCTACTAGTCAAAGTTCTTGTAACAAGGAGTTAATTTTGGGTAAATTTGTTAAAATAAGAAAATAATTAAAAATAAATTAGTTGCAACAAGAAGAGGTGAGTTTACTAATTATGGGTAAAGTAGTTGCAACAATAGAGTGGGTTATCCCTAAAAGAGGGAAGTTGGGTAAAATAGTTAGAAGATGACCCCTAAAGGAAGACACTTGGAGAGTATAAATAAGACAGCAAGAGACTCCCATTAGCACCTATTAAGCACATTGAATATCTCTCTTGTCAAATATTTATTGAAGGCACTCATTTATATATATAAAGTTCTGCAAGTATGAGGAAGCGAAGGAAGGTTAACAGAAAAGTTTCGTAGTTACAATAGAGAGCGTGGAAATTGTGAAAAACCCTGATTAGGGTCATCCCCCAGGTCAAATAGTAAGCATCTTTAGAGACATCCCCGAATCTCAGACAGTAAACATCCCATGAGGCATCCCCACATGACACCCATAGCTTGTCACGTGAAGCCCCAGTAGACAACCCATTTCGTCACGCGAGGTAGTGTCAGATCTAAATATTGATGGGTGGTTCAGGTTGCAGAGGATAAGGAGAAGGTACAGGAAAGTGTGATAGTGGTCAGGTACAACAGATCTATCTACATGATAGAGAAGGTGTGCTACATGCTTCTTTATAGTTGGATGTTGGTGATTGTGTGAGATATGGTTATGGGAGATTGAGTATTTTCTCTGGAGGGATTATTGGTTGTATGGTAAATTTTGCATGAGGCAGATCTATAGAGGTACATTGTTGGTAATATTGTTGTTTTTTGTTGGCAAACTTTATTAGGTATATTGTTGAGTCATATCTTGTATCCCTTGGTACATGTTTGCGGGTTTTTGGTTAAGTTGTGTTGTTGAAGTTATCAATACAGTTTGTGTCTAGATATCAATGAGGGTTTGATGCATTGTTAATGTGAGGTTTCACTATACATGGTTTATGTATGTTTGAATATGTATCACACATGATTAGAGAGACATAGTTGTACATAGTTTGAGATATACAGTTGTTGCAGTTGGTATGAGATCTATGTGATTAAAGTTGATTGGTTTTTGATATTAATGTGATAAGTTGTTGATTTATAGGGTTGATGTACATGGTTGATGTGCATGGTTGGCACATGATATGGTAAATGCTTGATACTTGGTATAGTTGATGCACTTGTTATGGTACATGGTTGATGGTATAGGTTGAGGTACACATTTGGTGCATGGTTGATGCACTTGTTATGGTACATGCTTGATGGTATAGGTTGAGGTATAGGTTGATGCATGGTCTATACATGATAAATGTTGGTACTTGGTTGAGACATATCTTGTGATGGTATATGGTGATCTTAGTACATGCTTGGTAGAGTCATGTGTTAGTGATGTTGAGCATATGATTTGAGATATTCTCTTGGTTATGTTGGCATGAGTTGCATGTGGATGAGAGTGGATATGATTTCATGGATGAGACACTGATTGGTTGGACATGTTATTGTGACAGTGATTGGTTGGATAGGTTTATGTGATAGTGGGAGTGATAGTGATAGTGGCAGTGATTGTGGTAGTGACAATTGGTATAAATTTATAGTTGAGGGTGACAAGATGAGGAAAGGAAAGGGGGTTGTATCCTCCTTTTGGTTGGAGCCGAAGAATCAAGGAATTGGAGATTCCTTCAGGTTGGAGCCTGAGAACTAGGTGGTTGTAGCCACCTTCCGGTTGGAGCTTGAGAACCCAGGGGGTTGTAGCCTCTTTCTAGTTGGATCCATATAATTCAGGGAGTTTTATCTTCCTTCAGGTTGGATCCTATAAATAGGGGGTTGTATGCTCCTTTTAGTTTCATATGGAGAATTTAGAAGTTGGTGCAGCCTATTAATGAATTCTTGATATATAAGAAAGCATTCCATGGTTTTCTCCCATTTCAGTTTCCATGTAAATATTGGTGTATTGTGTTCTTGATGTGATTTTGATGTGATATTTATTATGATTACATGCTTATGATATATATATGTTGGATGCAATAATAGATGATACATTGATGATAAACTGTTAAACATGTTGATAAAGTGAAAGAATATATATTGTGCTTAAAAATGGTATAAATTGCTCATATTGATTCACTCCCCCCCCTCTCTCAGTATTCCGACAATTGGTATCAGAGTAGGTCCTTGAAGAAAATAGTTTAAACAATGGAAGGAAGATCATGGAGAGCAACAATTTGTATAGAAATGGAATACCACAATTTGATGGTCATAATGGTCTAAAGTATGAGATGTGGAGAAAAAAAATGAAGACATTTTTATAGGAACATGGGTATTTTGTTTTGGACTCAGTTCTTACTAGATACAATGCTACAAAGAAACCAAAAGTTGCAACCAGAAAGGAATTGAAAAGTAACAACAAAATAACATTGGATTTTATCTTAGAAGAATTACTTGATTCGGTCAAGGACAAAGTGGGACAATTTTCAGTAGCTGAAGAACTTTGGGATAAGATTCATATTATCTATTCTTCTCCCATGAAAAAATAATATACTTCTAAATAATATGAAGGCACATAAAAAGAGGTAAATTGTTCATCATGTCAGACAGATTCAGAAGAAGACGAGTGTGAAGTCAATAGAATTGTGTATCTTTTCTTTAATTATGAAGATGTAGGACATATTGAAATTGAATGCCATTATTTGACGATTGAAAGTGATGAGACAAAAAATCCCAATGAAATAGAAGACAATTTTGAGATTGAAAAGGAAAAAAATGATGGAATTCCGTCAACGAGAAAGAGAACTTGAAGATGAAATAATCACATTGAAGATCAAACTTGAAGAACCAAAGAGAATAGAAGAAGTCATGAATATTCAAATGATGAAGAGAGAAGAAGAGGTTGAGAAGCTTAAAAAATAAGTTGTTACATTGAGAGTTAAAAAAGTCAAGCTCAGTCATAACGTTGAAGAGAGAGAAAAATCCACATCATCCATAGAGAATTTTGAAGAGAAACCATTAAGGTTGCTAGAAAAGAAGAATGAAGAAAAGAGTAATATTTATGTAGAAGTACTCAAAAGAAGGAATTATGGTCAACAAGAATCAAACAAGAATTAGTATAATAGAGATACATCTTCAACAAGACATACCACATTTAGGGAGCAAAGAAGCTTCAACCATAATGAAGGGATCCATAGAAGAGAAGATTAGATCATCCAAGGAAGGAATTCAGAAAGAGTACACCACAAAGAATATCATTCACTCCCAGGTATGTAAATTTCTTTTATGGTCATTGTTTTTATTGTATTAACTTTGGACATAAGGTTGCAGATTGCAGCGATTATGTAGAAATGTTCAAGAAAGAAATGCTTATGTGGCCCCACATAACATTGAATGTTACAAATTCCATAACTATGGACACATAGCTCATGATTGTAGAAGCATGATGGATACTTCCATGAAAGAGAACACTGATATAAGATATAAGAAAAAATGGAAAATAAAACAAGCAGAGAAGGTGAATAAACACCAGGTCCCAGAGATCATGGGATTAGCAATAGTAGGAGAATAAGATAAATCTATAGGGAAAAAATAAATTGTCAGATATAGGAAGGTTTAGAGAAGAAATGAAAAACCAGAAGAACAAGTGAAAAAAGAACAAGTCCTAGAGATCGCAGGATTTGAAGTAGAGCAAGAAAGAAAAGAAAATAAGATGAATAAGAAATAGGTTCAAGAGATTGCACTTTCAACAATTGTAGTGTGAGATCAATCCACATGAAGAAAGGAAGAAGTCAAAGTTTAGATAAATGGTGATTCTAGAGATGAAGAGGAAAATTATACTACATCAGAGAAGGTATTTTTCTAAGCCATCCATCTTGGAGAATCCCATTAAATGTGAATATTGAACAGGGGGAGTCAGTAAAGTAGATACTACAGATCATAGAACCATCCTTCGAGTAGGTTGAAGTATTTGCAGAGACAAATTTAGATCAGTCAGATATTAGTAGAAGTATTGATTAATAGATTGATTGGTTGAGAAGTAGTGTTCCCACACAGTTGTAGTAGATTCAAGAGAAGACTTCAGAATAATACAATGACAGATGGTTCAACATTATGGAAATTTGAGTAGCAGAGTTATGTACAATGTGTGTCATATGGATAGAGAAATTCATGAGATGCTTCAAAGGTACTAAAAAAATGGGTCAGAGAATATGCATAACATTGTATTTACAATTGGAATCAGTAGAATTAGATGGAACCAATTGGTCACAAAAAGGCAAGCAGTGAAATATGCAACAAAATGGGGAAAGGGAAACCGTCATCTGAAGATATATCATCAGAAGGAAATTGTTGAAAAATATGGTCAAGTAAAAATGAAAAGTAAAAGAATAAATCAAAATTTAAATGATTTTTATATATGTCAGTGAAATTCAAGAGTAAGTACCAATGGACAAAAACTCCAAAAATGAAAACAGGTACAGGAAGACCTATATTAGATCTACACAATATATTGTAGAGAAGTCAAAGGGAGAGAGATGGTCAAAGAAGAGATAAAAATAGTGAATATATGGGGAGCATCCCCAAGGAATATTTCATGCAACAAGGGCAATACCATGTTGAGCCCTAATATTGGCTTATTACCCCTTAATTGGGGAATACTACATTATTAATTTTATTTTATTTATGTCGGCTTTATTCCATTAGTTGTAATTATACCTCCTAGTCTCCTATATATACCAAGGAGACATTTTCATTTGGAATCATCCTGTACTTGAACATTTATGTGGGGTAAAAGGAGGTTTCCCCCTCAAAGAGGCTTATTATCTGAAATCATCTCTTTTTCAAGGCATTGATTACTTATTCTGAGGGTTTTCTATGCTATATTGATATTTGGTTCTTAACATATGGTATCAGAGCTCAAGGTCTCGGGGTTTCGTTGATACATCTGAGACACCTTGAAATTTTTTCTATAACTTTTTTTCTACAATGTTTCAGAAGAAACGGCTTGGTGGATATTTAGTAGACTGATCAAGGTATGTTGGGTTAAAATTTCAACTCTTGAGGCCTTATACTTTCGGAGATATACCCTATTCAAGATAGGCTTCTAGAATCATCCTAAACTGAGTCATTATGGAATTTTCTCTATAAAAACATTTCTGTAATGTTTCAAACCCTGAAATCTGGAGGATATTCACAAAAATTACTAAGGTACCTGTGGTAAAAATTTCAACTTCTGTTTCATCTTATATTTGTAGATACACCCTATGGAAGATAGGGTATCTGACTAGTCCTATTGACTAGTCTCAAGAAGGTGTTCCAGATAAAACAATCATAACTTCTTCCTAGAGTATCCAAATGTAATGATACTAGTTTCATTGGATAGTGGACAGTCTGTAGTATTTCTGGTACAAGTTTCAGAATTTTATATCAATTATTTTTTGCGGGGCACGCTATACAAGTGATATCTCCTGGAAAGACCCAAAATCAACAAGTTGTGTGGAAGTTACCATAAATTCCACTTGGCACATCCAATTTTGATCAGACTTGTGGCATTGAAGAGAAGAAATATAAGAGAACTACATAAAAGAAGTTTGCATACCCAGAAGGGCCGAAACGTAGGAGATAAAATAGAAGAAATATTGCCTAGAAGAACCACCTCAAAATCAAGGTTCAAAAGTGATACTTGGCCAACATGCCACCCCCAAAGGGAACTTCTACACCAAATAAGCCTTTAGACAATCCTACTTGGACTCTTGATGAAGGTGAAGAAATGTGTAGGGACATAAATGATTTACAAAAGAATATAGTAACAAAATATGAACTACAAGAGATGGAAGCTAAGTTGTAGGAAATAAATACTAATATGGATGGTTTAAAAGAGGAGATCATAGAAGTATTGAAAAATGTCGTAACAGAGAAGACACCTGAAAGTGAAAATGCATCCCATGAAATTCATGATGAGGACACAAGGAAGGTGAATCAAGAATGGAGAAACTCCAACTTTGGTTTGAAGACCAACCACATTCCTAAGATCGATATGAGGAAGTTTGATGGCAAGGACCCTTTCACATGGATACTTCAGATGCAACAATTATTTGTTCTACATAATGTGCCACATTCACAAAAGGTACGGATTGCTTCTTTATATTTAGAACCCAATCAATTTATATGGTATCGGTGGATTTGTTCTAGCAAATCACTCATCACTTGGACAATTTTCACGGAAGAAATGATAACACACTATGAGGATACAAGGTGCAATACCTTCTTTAGCCAATTGATAAATCTCAAGCAAAAGGGTTCAGTTACCGAGCACGTTGAGAACTTCCAAAGATTGAATATAAATGTAACAAATATTCCAGATGAGCACTTGATTGATGTATTCATAGGAAATTTAAAGGATAACATTCAACATGAGGTTTTCCTTTGGGAACACAAATCATTGGAGAATTCATTTAAGGTGGCAAGAAATGTTGAAGGTAAAAATATGGCTATGGCTACTAGAAGGATCAATCCTAACATCTATAAAGAGAACAATGCTCCTTCTTTTAAAACACCTCAACCTCCAAGGTTGACACCTCAACAATTGGAGGAAAGAAAAGAAAAAGTTTTATTCTTTAATTGTGACAGCAAGTATAGTAAGGGACATAAGTGTGGTGAGAAGAAATTATTCTACATAGATTGTGAAGAGGAAGAAGAAGAAGAAGAAGAACAAGAACCATCTCAAGATGAAAACGCAGAAGCAATTTCGTCTGAAGAGTTGACTCCCACAATATCGTGTAATGCGTTGGATAGAATTAACCCTCCTCAATCCCTCAAGATTGAAGGATATATCAAAAAGAAAAAGGTAATAGTCCTAATTGATTCTGGAAGTACTCATAATTTCATTCACTATAAATTAGCCAAAGCTCACAATTGATTTGTATATCTAGTGCCAGAGTTTCAAGTAATGATTGCAAATGGAGGAACTATCAATTGCTTAGGAAAATGAAATAAGATCAATCTTACTATGGGGGAATATGTAATGAATAGTATAATGATTTCTATACCCATGGGTGGTGTGGATGTTGTACTAGGAATCCAATGGTTATAATTTTTAGGAACAATGGATTTTAATTTTCAAGAACTTTTCATGAAATTTTCATTGGAAGGAAACAAAATTGAGTTAAGAGGTATCACAGGGAAACCCAATAAGGTGATAAGCTCTAATGGCATGACAAAATTGTTGAAAAAGGGGCATCAAGGCATTATTGCACAACTATGCTCACTAGATGTTCAAACATCTAAGCCATATATTCCTCAAGATCTCCAAGGGATCATTGATAAGCATTCAAAAGTATTTGAAGATATTCCCAAAGGTCTTCCACCCACTCAAAATCATGATCATGAAATTCACCTAATTCATGGGAGTGTTCCTCCTAACATCAGGCCATACAAATACCCTTACACCCAGAAGAGTAAAATTGACCGCATGGCTGAAGAAATTATAGAGGCTGGCATTATTAGACCTAGCCAAAGTTATTACTCTACACCACTGGTAATGGTATTCATGAAAGATAGCTCATGGCGTATGTGTCCAGATTATAGAGAGCTCAACAAGATCACTACTA
>SNQJ01S0044232.1:50446-61027 GCA_010110895.2 Picea sitchensis
TCCAAATCTTAAAGGACAACCTGACCATGGCACAGAATCGCATGAAACAACAAGCAGATCAACATCGTAGTGAAAGAAGTTTTGAAGTAGGGGATTGGGTGTTTTTAAGACTACAACCATACAAACAGATTTCCCTCAAGCAACCCAAGAAGGATAATAAATTATCACCAAAGTACTATGGCCCTTATAAGGTGTTGCAAAATATTGGTACTATGGCATACAAATTGGAGTTGCCTGCATCTTCATGAGGACACCCAGTTTTCCATGTTTCATACTTAAAGAAGGTTATAAGAGACAGGATACCATTTCAAACTATATTGTAAGAACTTGAAGAGGAAGGAAAAATCATATTGGAGACTGAATCCATCACTGACACAATAATTCGCCAGTTGAGGAATAGATCCATTTCAGAGTATCTCATTAAATGGAGGAAACTACCGGCTGAAGATTCCACTTGGGAAGATGAGTATTTTATACATAATTATCCAGAGTTACTCAAGCATTTTGGACAACACTTGGCTCAAGGGGAGGGGCATGTTAAGCCCTAATATTGGCTCATTACCCCTTAATTGGGAAAAATTACATTAGTAATGTTATTTTGTTTATGTCGTCTTTATTCCATTAGTTGTAATTATACCTCCTAGTCTCCTATATATACCAAGGAGACATTTTCATTTGGAATGATCTTATACTTGAACATTGATGTTGAGTAAAAGGAGGTTTCCCCCTCGAAGAGGCTTATTATATGAAATTATCTCTTTTTCAAGGCGTTGAGTACGTATTCTGAGGTTTTTCTATGCTATATTGATATTTGGTTCTTAACATACCAGAGAGAGTTATGCTTTGTTAAAGTGGGAGAGAGAGTAATTAGAGGCATAGAAATGCATAAAAAGTTTAGAGGCATGAAGACAGGGGGAGAAGCCCCAAGGAAAATTTATATAGGGGGGGAACTCCCAAAGTGAAATGCCATTTTCCATTAATGTCAAAAGGGGATAGATAGAAACATTGATGAGGAGTGATGGTCACAAGGGGAGCATGAGCATTGGAAAATCAGTGTTTCCATCCATGTTGGTGTTTCCTTCAATGCCAAAGGGGGATTGTTGGGTAGTTGGTTTGGATAGTTGGTTGTCATTGATGTCAACCCTTAGAGATTGATGTTCACCCTTGGACAAGTCAAGAGATGTTGGAAAATTGTATGATTGATATTGATGGTGAGTTAGTTGGGTGCATTTGATGTAGTCTACATGTATCCCCAGAGGTTTGGTTAAGCAACTTGAGTTTGTATGATGAATAAATAAATGAAGGTCAATTAATTTTCATGTAATACTATCATAGATGAATAGTACATGTTGTGTCCTTTATGGTGACATGTGGTGCGCCATGTAGTTTCTCACGGTTGATGAGATATGGCTTAGTGAAGTTGGAGGATCCTCATGAATATTCTAGAATCCCCTAGAAGGTAAACAAAGAAGTCAATTATTCTAGAAGTTCCTAAAAAGTCATCAATAAATCTAATAGTCAAAGCGGTTGCAACTAGGAGTTTATTTTCAGTAAAGTTGTTAAAATAAGAAAATAGTTAAAAATAAATTAGTTGAGACAAGAAGAGGTGATTTTACTAGTTATGTGTAAAGTAGTTGCAACAAGAAAGTGGGTTATTCCTAAAAGAGGGAAGTTGGGTAAAATAGTTAGAACATGACCCCTAAAGGAAGACACTTGGAGACTATAAATAAGAGAGTAAAATACTCCCATTAGAATATATTGATCACGTTGAGTATCTATCTTTTGAAAGATTTATTGCAAGTACTCATTGATATATCTAAAGTTGTGCAAGTTTGATGAAGCAAAGGAAGTTTGACAAAAAAAATTCACATTTAGAATAGAGAGAGATAAAATCACGAAAAACCCTCATTAGGGTCATCTCTGCGAGTCATACAATAAGTGTTCCATGGTGCATCCCACATGACACCTATATTCTATGACGTGAGGCATTGCTAGACAACCCCTTTCGTCACATAAGGTAGTGTCATATCAAAAGATTGAGGGGTGGTTCAGGTTGTAGAGGATGAGGAGAAGCTATAAGAAAGTGTGACAGTTATCGGGTATAACATATATATATATAGAAGATTAAAAAAATATGTTGCATGCTTGTTTGTAGTTGGATGTTTGTGAATGTGTGAGATATGGTTATGGGAGATGAAAATTTTCCCTAGAGAAATTATTGGTTGTATGGTATATGTTTCATGAGGAATATATACATAGGTACATTTTTGGTACTCTCATTGTTTGTTGTTGCCACACTTTATTGGGTATATTCTTGAGTCATATCTTGTATCCCTTAGTACATGTTTGAGGGGTTTTGGTTAAGTTATGTTGTTGAAGTTATTGGTACATTTTGAGGCTGCATATCAGTGAGGGTTCGATGCATGGTTGATTTGAGGGTTCAATATACATGGTTTGTGTAAGGTTGTATATGTATGACACATGATTAGAGAGACACAGTTGTATATGGTTTGATCTATACACTTCTCACAGTTGGTATGAGAACTAGGTGATCATAATTGATTGGTTGATGAGATTAATGTGATAGGTTGTTGATATACATGGTTGATGTGCATGGTTGGCACATGATATGGTACAATATTGATACTTGGTAGAGTTGATGTAGTTTTTATGGTACACGGTTGATGGTACAGGTTGAGGTACACATTTTGTGCATGGTTGATGCACCTGTTATGGTACATTTTTAATGGTATAGGTTGATGCATTGTAAATGTTGGTACTTGGTTGAGAAAAATATATTGTGATGGTATGTGGTGATATTGGCATGATTTACATGTAGATGAGTGTGGATCAAGTTTTTTGGATGAGACAATGATTGGTTGGATAGGTTGTTGTGACAGTGATTGGTTTGACAGGTTGATGTTACAATGGTAGTGACACTGATAGTGGCAATGACAGTGGAAGTTATTGTGGTAGTGACAATTGGTCTACATTTATATTTCAGGGCGGAAATATGGGGCAAGGAAAGGGGGTTGTATCCTCCTTCCATTTGGTTATGGAGAATCAGGGAGTTGGAGCTCCCTTTAGGTTGGATCCTGAGAACAAGGTGGTTGTAGCCACCTTCCGGTTGGAGATAGAGAACCCAGGGGGTTGTATCCTATTTTTGGTTGGAGCCAGAGAATTTAGGGAGTTGTATATTCCTTCATGTTGGATTGTGTAAATAGGGAGTTGTAGCCTCCTTCCAGTTGCAACTGGATAAATTGGAAGTTAGTGATTCCTATGAATGAATTCTTGATATATAATAAATAATTATGTGGTTTTCTCCCATTTGGGTTTCCACATAAATAGTGGTGTACTGTGTTATCGATGTGATGTTGATGTGACGTTGCTTATGATTACATGATTATGATATATATATATTGGATGCAATCATAGATGATACATTGATAATAAATTGTTAAACATTGTTGATAAAGTGAAAGAATATATATTGTGGTTAAAATTGGTTAAATTTCTCACACTAATTCATCCCCCCTCTCAGTATTCCAACATGAATTATTTCGCAAATCTCAACAACAAACCAACAACTATGAAACAAATCAATCTTCAAGATATCTTTTACAAATATTACAAAATAAAATGAACCAACTCCCTTGGTAAATGTTTTGACCCCTTGGGTCAGTTCTAGAGCTTGTTGTCAAATGATTTTTCATCAGACTCCTAGCGAAGAAAATAATTGTTCATAAGGACTTCAAGGTCTTCACCATACTTGGAAATCTATGTTGTTTTAATCCAATGCAATCTTGGTGAAATAAGGGAATTTTAGGCMACTAAATCCATATGTGTGGCGATAATCAATGATGACAGAGAGAGGATATGTACAAGAGTGAACAGTGTCACCCATGGTTTATCTATGACTCATGTAAACCTACACATGTCATTTCTAGTGAAGATTACAAAAGCTTCTTCTAGTGTCTTGGATTTTGATGTGTCTAGATGAAAGGAATATCTAAACGATACCATTGAATTAATATGGTTATCATGTCCTAGAGATTGTAACTATAGTGATTAATATAGTTATTGGTTTTATAATTTTTTATGAATTTGGAGTGATGAGAGATCCTATATGAGACTCTATAATGTATTAGTGTAAGATTTAGGAAATTCTATAGAGGTGGAAGAAGGTTCTTTGTGTTCAATTAAAATAAATAAAATGAAAGTTAGATAATTTAGTATCTATGAAATCGTTAGAGGATACAAAGTGTAGGATGTAATGATGGACTTGGAAAGACAAGAGGGTGAGGGTTACTATGGATAGTTGAGAGAATGGCTATTTGTTAGTGTTGGTTGTGTGCAATGGTAGTGGCACCATTGATCAAGTCTAGGAAAAGAAGGAATAACAAATGTAGGGATCTATGGATGAGGAGTAAAGGCTATATGACTATTAAGAGCACTCTAAGTGTGAGGGTTGGAATGATAATTAGGTTTTTGGGAGGATTGGTAATTAGTCTACCATTGAAATTTACATTCAACTTCCAAGGCATGTTCCAAGTCCTACTCAAGGGAAGCACTTTCAAACATGGAAACTTTGAATTTAACAAAATCCAATACAATAGAATTAAATTTAACAATAAATACCTCCTCTAGATCTAGAACCTGGAGTTGAATGCAAATCCAAGTGAACACCTCAATTTACTATTGTAATGTCTTCATAGGTTCTTGATGGAGATGACACCATCTGTATAATAAATTTGTGAGGTGGATTGGATGGTAAAAATTCTATTGGAGGGTGTAAACGAATACCTCCCAAGTAGCGATACAATGAATACCTCATCTAGATATAGAACCTCGAGTTAAATGAAAATCCAAGTGAACACCTCAATKTACTATTGTAATATCTTCCTAGGTTATTGAGGGATGATACCATATGGACAATATATTTTTTAGATGGCTTGGATAGTAAAACTTATATTGGAGGGTGTGAAATAAAACCTCCCAATAGATCCACACAATATGAAGAAATATTAAATAACTCATGCAAATAGTCAGAGCGATGGGGAGACACATTTACATGAGTGCACTCAATACACTCAAGTCAAAATACAAATATTAAAAAGAGGACAATCTCCTTAAGTGATAGATGTCGAGTTGAAAGTTTTTTGCAATGTGGATGCATCCTCCTTACAGAGGAAACCTAGGTTATCTCAAAGATGATAGCATTGAATTATATTGATGGTGATATAGGGGTCATTTATTAATTTTTTTATTTTACACAAAGAAAAAAAAAGATGTTATTTTTTTGAACTAGAGATATAAGTCAACAATATAAAATAGCAAGCCGATACAAATAGAAACATATAACTAAGAAAATAATCAAACTTAGTACAAGAAACTTTAAAATTGGAACTCACTTTTTTCATACCATATGATTTATCAATATTGTTGTCAATGTTCATTGAATCAATTACTAACTTGATCATGCATTTTACATCACCAAGACCTCATAATATACCTTTCTGCACATTGAACATTGGAAAATATCATTGTTAAGTAAGAACAAAAAATGCCGCATCAAATTACATTCAATAATCTATAAAACAAATATCATTAAATGGATAATAGGAATACCTTAATGAGATCCTCTTGGTTTCGAGAATAATTTATTCTCTACTAAACAGGGCCAACCACGTGAAGGTTGAAGATAACCCCCCCCGCCCTCGCATCACTATCAATTCCCCATACCCAATCATGCTTATTAAATTAAAACAAAATTGTACAACTAATAATTTATATTAATAAAGTTTTTCCTCAAAATATTTACAATCAATTCCTTTTTTCTTTCTGCCTTTTAATAAAATTCTTCAGTACTACATCATCCCTAATAACATCGTCTTCAACCCCTTCAGTTGTTGGACCCTCTTTTGCCTTCCTGCATGACTATGCATTGTCTCTACGATTGCACTACTTCCAGTAATGCAATGTACTATTGTGCATTGCTACACTACAAGGGCATTCACTAGAACAATAGAAAGAGTTAAAAATACATGGTTAGTTATTATTATTCATATTAGTATTTCACTAATACAAATATCATGACTCTATTTTTTACCTGGAGGAGTAGACAACACCATTGGTTGTGTTATCGCCAGTTTCTCTCCTCTATTAGCACCGACCTCATCTACATCCTTTGCCATTGAGTCAAAAAATGTTATAAGTAAACCATTTGAAACTAAATATTACTAATCCTCAATATATACAATTGATTTTAAATACACATACCATCATGAGTCTACACACTAGAAAAATCATGGCATTCTTGTCCAATACCAGTGTCGAATGAACTGGGTTTTCTTGCATGCTTAAAACAATTAGACAAATTAATTGATTTGATAAATCAATTGTCTATATATGTACTTACAAGTAATGAAAAATTATAGTCTTGTCATTTTACTTACCATATCGCCTGTGTAACAACCTCCTCTGTTACGACAACGACTCTTTAACAGGTGATTTTTTTTTTTTTTGTTAAGGTGTGTGCGTGTGTAGAAGTGACAGACACACTTGAATCTACGTCGCCACCCAAAAACCAACAAGACACAACCACGAAGATTACCACAAGAAGACAAGGGCACACAACCAGTAGCTGTAAGCAATGACAACCAAGACATAAGGCTCACACAAGTACTGTAAAAATAACGACTAAGGGCATAAGGCGCACTACACAAACGTTTAACGGCATACAGGGTTAGGCACAGTACGAACATAGAGGGAAGAATCCATAGTAGTAGGTCTTACTATTTCTGCACAGGAAAGCAGGGCGTTTAATCTTAGTTCTCTGCTCCGAAGAGAGAGAAGGTCAGATAGGCTCCTAGCCGACTGCTCAAGCATAAACTAGTAATCCCCTCAGGTGTGTCGCGAGAGTGGAAACCCTGCCTTTAAAGGGCCCGAGACTCTTGATACGGCACTGGATTCTTTACACAGAATAATCACACACAGACCTATTTACTAAGGCTACCTGGAGGTGTCTCTATCCCACCCGTCTCAACAGTCCAACACACAAAAGGGATATCGACCAAGTACAACTTTAGCTGCCCTGAACAACAATCCCTTATTTACTAACTCCGATTGATCGATGTGATTAATAAGGGTTACTAAATCATATGTGTTTATTAATAACAATAAGGATTACCATAACATCGCCATGAATTATTAAGAACCTTGCATTATATCACGTATCCGGGCCATGATTTACAATTTCAATACCTAATATATGCTACAACCATAAATTTTGACGACCTTATCTGATAAAACATTTCAATTAACCGTGAGGATCTCACATTTCGATGATCATAAATTTCAATAATAATACAATACGAACAACGAACATTCCTTTCTGTAAGTTATCTATGCAACCCGACACTCTATAATATGATGCAAACAATGTTCTTACATATTCAGAATCAATAAGAACCCATAGCGCTACCTTTACAAATCACCTTAACATTATAATTTACAGTCTCCATACATAGTCTCCATACATACTGTACCTATTGATTACCGTGTCCATTTACATTGTTCATAACCTTATAATTTTAGTAACCTTTCCACCCAAAAGACAACCCCCTTCCCTATGGTCAAATATAAAAATAACATCATATATTAAATTAACATCATATTAAACACAACAATAAACATCATAGTTAAATTGACCATGTATAACAATACCCTATTGAATATGACAATGTTTAAAATACCAATATTTTTAAAAGGCACATATATAAAAATAACAATAATTAGAAAGGCTAATATCTAAAAAGGACAACATTTTTAAACACAATATAAAAATGACATCATATTTTTATTAACATCATATTTAACCATAACAATAATCCTCATAGTTAGAAATGACCATTTATAACACTAACACTATTTAATATGACAGTGTTTAAAATACCAATGTTTTTAAAAGGCACATATATATAAAACTAACAATAATTAAAAATGTCAATATCTAAAAATTGACCACATTTTAAAAGACAATAAAAATAACATCCTATGTATAGTATCGATGGTACTGAATTACACTAATGCTACCCCATGGTAACGACCACCTGGCAGCTATTTAGGATGACCTTGCATGCCAAAAAGAAGTCATGAATCAAGGTAGCTGTAAAAAAAGGAGGTTTAAATTGAACTTAAAACAGGCTGCGTGCTGTCAACCGCACACCCACCAGTGATATCATGTAACAGAGCGTTGGGCAGCGTATTTGGTATTTCATTGACAGGTTGTTGGCTACTACACGAGTGTTCTTTTTGGAATTAGAAAAGGACAAAAATATCAGTTTTTCTTAATCCAAAATTGAATCGGCAACCACAAGGAGTATAAACCCCTTTTTGAAAAATAGAAAAAGACTAAAAAAAAAAAAATTCTTCTTAAAAGGAAATTGAATCGGCAACCTCAAGAATATGATCTTTTTCTGAACTAGGAAAGACAAAATATAATTTTTTTGAAAAATATTGAATAGGCAACCTCGAGGAATATAACCTGAGGACTGTGGACGTACAAAATATACGCAAGGACTCTTGGCTATCTTCCATTACCAGCCATCAAACATTAAAGACACATCGCGGGCAATTAAGGTGAGAGGTGAAAGGCGCAAAGGTTGTTGTTACCAATACTGTAAGGTGAAGAGGTAATAACAACGTGCCATCAATGCGGACGCCGAATGGAACTCAACGCAGGCTATCCTAGCACGCAGATACCCAAAGAATCCAGTACACCAAGAATATAACGTAGAAGTTGCCATGCCTTACAGTTTATAGAATTACAGTATACCTCATTAGCAAACATCATATACCCAAAGCCATACTACCCTACGATTCACTACAAGTAGTAAAATCTGTATTAGAGTCTCAGATGAAGGCTATTTCAGTATGCATCATCTGTAGCAAAGTCTCAGTCAAGCTCCCCTAATAGAGTGGTCGCTGACCTTGCCTTTTGGGGTGTACTTGCAGCTATATCAAGATATAATTCCGAACACAAAATTCTAAGAAATGAAATCTACCATACCTGTATACAACTATATTCTATGATTAAATCAGACCAGATGCACGTAATTCCCCTCGGTGAAACTCTTTTTAGAATGAACGACTTAGGTTTGAAGTATGCTCGGATACCATGAACATCCTCGAGTCGAAGAGAGAGATCGAAACAACTATGGAGTTGAACTGAACAAGCTATGCTTCTTCTCATGTCTTTTATGCTCCACGTTGTAATAAATCACAATAAAAGGCGCAGGGGTTCTGGTACTCGTTTCAAAAACCATTAACACTGGAAGTGCAGGGATTGTAATGTTTCCATCCTTATAAAGTTCAACAGTGGTAATGCTGGGATTCTAAAGGTCATTCAAAACTTTTAGTTGAACTCGCCAGGATTCCGAGAATCGTTGAATAAAAATCAACAATGAAAATGAAGACTCACACACCGAATGCCCAACGAATCTGAGCAGATTTACCCTATGAATACCCAGCAAATTAGAGCAACTTTACACACGAATTCCCTTACAACTATATAAAAACGCCCACACTCAAAAAAAATTCAGAACCATAAATAATAAAAATTTACACAGTTCGACACGATAAATAAAAAGTTACACAGTCCAGGCAATGAATAACAATTTTTACACAGTCCAGAATAAGAACATTAACTATTTTACATAGTCCAGATTCACCTAAGATGCAGACAATGTAAAAACATGAAGCATAGCTGAAGAGCGCATCAACCAGAAGGGTTATTGACTGCCCGTAGAGTTTCTTTTAGCAGCCAAGGCGTGAAGGAAATTAGCAAGGTAAAAATGCACATCCAAGGGGAGACAGCGTCGTTATCCTTCCTTTTAAAATAGTTACAATTATCATAGCTACAATACATAGTATGCATACTACAGTACCAGTTAAAAGACCATACGGTTGCCTCAATTCCGTCCTCTAGTGTCGGCCGCGCGCCGTGCCGCTCCTGCTCTGTGTCGACTGTAGAGGACTCACCGGTACCTCCCAGCCAAATACTAGGGGTACTCTGCTTCCCCCTTAGACCCCCGAGATGTAAAGGTGCCACACATAGCCCAGACAGTAACCTAGCTTCCCATATCGCCTCCAAGGCTGAGCTACCACTCAATCAGCTGAGGAAATCCCCAACCCCTCACAAGCAATCAATCCAGTTTTCCATTTTGGCAGCATAACAATACCTCATAGCAGATCCCCTTTTTTCCTCCTCCCACCTTTCTTTTATCCAGTCTCAAACCCTAAATCCTCTTTTACCTTAGGTTTCCCCCCCCTTTTCCTTTTAAATTTTTTATATTTTTCTTTTTTTTTCCCCTTTATATATATATATATATTTATTATTTTTTAAACTCAAGAAGTAAATACGCTCATTAATATTTTCCTTTTATTTTTACATGCGTAACTTTTTATTAATGGTAGAGGCGGTAGGGACTAATAAATTTACGGACAGAGAATCCATTATTAATTTTCTTTATTCTATAAATTAAAGATTAAGGAATACACGACAATTTGTTTATAATATAT
>SNQJ01S0044232.1:85114-100687 GCA_010110895.2 Picea sitchensis
CCTCCAAGTAATGTGCCCAAAATGACCTCTTTAGTGAATTCCATTGACTTATAGCTCAAAATAGTCAAAATCATGGAAATCGTCGGAATGCAACGAAACCCAAGCCAACCTGTGCGGAATGGCTCATAATGATGGAATGTGATCATCAATGCAAGCTGGACCCCACAATGCCTCTCAAATACCCCTGTACTCGCTTTACCATCCATCTGGCTACTCTGGTCATCATAAATCTCTGCCCTCTGATGATGTCCCAAAGTGGGGACATTACAGATGCACTCTCAAGAAATGATGAATATGTTGAGGCATTTCTCTATGCTATCTCTATCATCCTACATGATTGGATAATAGAAGAAAGGGATGAATGGAAGAATGATGAAGAAGTGCAGACTCTCATTCAAAGGTTGTAACAGGATTCCAATGCATCTGATACATTTACATAGAAAAATGATTCATTGTGGTACAAATATCACTTATATTTAATAACTCCTAGCTCAAACAAAAGGTACTTTTGGAATTGCACACCTCTCCTGTAGGAGGGCACTCAGGATTTTTGAAAACCTATCACATGGTCAAGAGGGAATTTTTCGAGGATGTCCTTAAAACTAATGTTCAAATGTTTGTGGAAGAATGTTTGGTTTTCCAACAAAACAAGGTGGAAACAATTAAGACCCAGGGTATTTTACAACCATTAGTCATTCACAGTCAATGCTGGGAGGAGGTTTCCATAAATTTCATCACAGGGTTAGCGAAGTTTGAAGGAAATAGTATCATCATCGTGATTGTTGATAGACTTACCAAGTACACACACTTTTGTGCACTCTCTCATCCTTTCAAAGCCATTACAATTTCTACTGCATTCATGGAGACAGTTCAAAATCTACATGGAAGCCCAAATATTATTGTAAGTGATAGATATCCCATCTTCACTTGACATTTTTGGACACAATTATTTTCTTGTTTGGGTACTCAATTGGCTCACATCTCATATTATCATCCTCAATCTAATTGAAAAACGGATATAGTGAACAAATTTCTAGAAGTCTACCTTTGTTTCTTTGTCTCTGATAAACAATCACAATGGTTCAAGTGGTTACCCTTGGCAGAATGATGGTATAACAATTCCTTTCATACTGCAACAAAAATGACACCATTTATGGTGCTTTATGGATAACACCCATTGTCCATCACTTCTTCTCTAAAAGGAAAATCTAAGGTTCAAGCAATGGAAGATCAATTCGAGAATCAATAACACACTCTCCAACCCTTAGAGGGAAACCTGATCATGGCACAAAATCACATGAAACAACAAGTAGATCAACATCATAGTGAAAAAAGTTTTGAAGTAGGTGATTGGGTATTTTTAATACTAGAACCATACAAAAATATGTCCCTCAAGCAAGCTAAGAAGGACAATAAAATATCACTGAAGTACTATGTCCCTATAAGGTGTTGCAAAATATTGGCACTGTGGCATACAAATTGGAGTTGCATGCATCTTCACGAGTACACCCAGTTTTCCATGTTTCATGCTTAAAGAATATTATAGGTGGAAAGATCCCAATTCAAACTATATTTCCAAAAATTGACAAGGAAGGAAAAATCATATTGGAGCTTGAAGATATCATTAGCACAAGAATTTGCCAGTTGAGGAATAGATCCATTTCAGATTATCTCATTAAGTGGAAGAAACTACCTGCTAAAGATTTCACATGGGAAGATGAGTATTTTATACAGAATCATCTAGAACTAATAAAGAATTGAGGAAAACACTTGTCTGAAGGGGAGGGGTATATTGAGCCCTAAATCATGGAACATTACCCCTTAATTTGGGCGTATTACATTAGTATTGTTAGTTTATTTATCTTGGATTGGGTCCATTAGTTGTAATTGTACTTCCTAGTCTCCCATATATACCAAGGATACCTTTTCATTTGGAATAATATTGTTTAGTGAATTCATGTGATGTATAAGGATGTTTCCCCCTCGAAGAGGCTTATAATCTAAATTTCTCTCTTTGTCAAGGTGTGGAGTACGTTTTATGAGGTTTTTATTCTATTTTGATATTTGGTTCTTAACATGGGAGGACAATTTGAATTCATCCCTTTCAGTGTTGATCTGGCACGAATGGAAAATGTCCTTTATGGTTCCAGTGTAATTGGCATAACACTATTGGAATTTGGTAGATTGAACTTCTATAATGAATCAATGGTTAAATGCATACCTACAATTAGAAATCATTGTTTCTCTATATGTCGTAATTTGATTGAGACTGGATTTATATGATTAAAAAAAATTAAAAAATATTAAAACCTACATAAACGTACATTAAAAAACAAATGTCAATATCAAGGTGAACACCTATCAACAAAGGTCCATAATTCATATACAAGATCTTGCATCATTTCCTCATTGCGAAGTAGCAAAGGAAAACTTATTGAAATGGAAGAAGAGGTCATTACACCTTAAAAATGTAGTGTTATAACTTCTCCAACTCTATGTAAGTTAGGGAAAACATGTAATCCTTGGGTTAGAATGCCTTGGAAACACTTTTTATAATATAGCACACCTCTTATAGTGGAAACATCCTAAATCCAATGTTTCTTATAAGACAAGTTACAACAACCACAAGAATTGAATAGCATGATGCAAAATGAAATAATTTGGAAAAATCCTAAATTACTAGGATAGGGATACAAATACACCATATTTTTGAAAATCCATGATCTGAATACAACAGGAAAATGGACAGTACAAAATATATAAAAATGTTTTTTCTAATTTAAAAAAAAAAATTCATACTTTATAATTTTATAATGCAGATATTTTCATCCATGACAAATTTGTAGACTAATTGCAGATTATTTACAAAAATATTTGGGATTTCTACTAGATGCCAAAATTGGAAAACATAAATTTTGAAGTCTTCATGTTGCAACAAAATCCCAACATAATGAAATGTTTCTTCCATCAATTCCCCCTATAATATTGTTAGATATAAATTAGGGGAGGTTTTAAATGAGACATATTTTGTCTTTTCCTTCATCTTCAAAACTCCTCTAGTACAATCCATATTGATTATCTATGATGCCTTTGTAAAGGGTTAGAAACAAATTACAGATTTGAGAAACATTGTTGGTTTGGGTTCTCCTCTGTCGCTCAAGCTAGGGCCTCCTCTATACTCCTCTGTCTCACTGTTCATCCTCTATCCCTCTTTGTCTCACTGTGTCTCCTGTTTTGGATCTTGTAGTCAGGGTCAGGTCGGGCTTGTTAGAATGATTCGATGTAGGGGTCTTGCTCCTATTGGGAGGGTTTTGTTTTTGTTTTTCTTTGGTTTTTCAATTTGATACAGATTTTCAATTTTGGTGGGTTTTATAAAATATGTATTATTAAAACGCCATATAATATAAAAAATATATACTATGTAATTTTTATTATATAATATTAATTGTACTATATAAAAAATATATAATACAATTTATAATAAAGTTTTATATACAATACAATTTATATTAAGGTTTTATATATAAAATAATTTATATTAAGGCTATTGTGGTTATAGGGTTTATGGGTAAAGTGTTAGGTGTTAACAATTTTGGGGGTTAATTAGGTGTAAGGGGTTAATGGACTTAGGAGTTACAAATGTTATGTTTTAGGTGTTACAGATATAAGTGGTTAGGCTAATATGGTTTTGTAGGTTAGTGAGTTGGGAATGATATAAAAGGTCATAGTAATATGATGTAAAGTGGTTACAAGGATTAGGTATGTCATCATCGACAATGATGATGAAAATGATGATCATGATAATGATGATCGTGACGATGATGATGACAATGAAATTGATGATGATGATGAAACTGAAAATGACAATAATCATGCTTATGATGACAAAGATCACGATGATCACGATGATGATAGTGACAATGCAGGAAAAAAATTGATGATGAAATTAAAGATCTTGATGATGAAAATAACAATGATGATGAAAGTGAAAATGAAAATGAAAATAATGATGATGATGACAATGATGAAAAAAATATTCATGATGATGATGATGACATTGGTGATGATGAAAATGGAAGATGATGTTGAATATGGAAATGTTGGCATTCATGATGATGATGACAATGACAATGATGATGATCACAATGAAAATGATGATGTTGATGACAATGATGATGACGATGATGATAATGACAATGGAAGAAAATAATGATGGAATTGATGATATTGATGATGACAATGACAATGACAATGGAAATATTGATTATGATAATGCTGACAATGCTACCTCAAATATTTACATTCAATAATCTCTAAAAATAATATCATTAAGTGAATAATAGGAATACCTTAATGAGATCCTCTTGATTTTGAGAATAATTTATTATCTACTAAATAGGGCCAACCATGCAAAGGTGGAAGATAGTTTGGCCCCTCCCCCCCATCGCATCACTCTCAATTCCCGATACCCAATAATTCAAATTAATTTAATTTTAAAAAAAATGCACAACTAATAATTTGTAATATAAATAAGTTTTCTCCTAAAAATATTTACAATCAGTTCTTTAATTCGTGTTTTTTAGTTTTCATAAAATTATTTAGTAAACTAGAAGACACACATTGGTATTCATCCACTTTAGTTTTTTGAACCTCTTATGGTCGTTCTACATGACTATGCATCATATCCATCATTGTACTACTTCTAGTAGTAAGACGCTCCCGTGGGCATTATTTCACTAAAGGTGAATCCACTAAAAACACATAAAGCATTAGAAGGACATGGTTATAAGTTATTATTATTCATATGCACAGTGTTTCATTAATACAAATATCATGACTATGATTTTTACCTGGAGGAGTATTCAACATGACTACTGGTGCCAGTTGATGTTGCACGGTTAATGTCATCGATGATGATGATCATCTTGACAATGAAGATGACAATGACAATGATGATGACCATGATGACAATAATGATGATTATGAAAATGGAATACAATGATGATGGAAATGATGATAATGATGATGGAAATGACTATGATGATGATGAAAAATGACGATGATTTTTGTGTTGGTTTTGTCACTTGGGTGAGAAAAACAACAACACTTTGATATCTAGATGAGCCTGCTAAACAAGACATAAGTTTGTGAGTTGGTTAAACAAGCCAAACACATGTATAAACAATTAAATAAACTAAAACAACTAAGAAATAAAATTTAGAAAGGATGAGAAACTTAGAACCATAAAAATCAACCAATGACCAACATAATTCTACCAATGGATCAATATATTAGTAGGAAAAACACCGTAGAGAAAAATGAGGACTTATGAGTCCCCTCTTCCTCCTTGGGAGGGATATTGAGTTCCCTAATGGAGAGCTCTTCATACAATGGAAGATAATCGAAAATGGTGAAGAACAACAATGCCTATTCCCTCAAGAGGTGAGTGGAATGGGCTATTGCAATGATGCTTGAAGGCTCCTAAGAGAAAAGAAGATTCTCAAGGGAGAATTCTAGCAACATAAGAATACTATGAATATCTTGGTTTCTTAGTGCACCCATGAATCTTATTTATATCATTTCTTCAAGGAAAAATGTAACTGGTTCTTGGTGTGAACAAGGGGCCTTTTCGGGCACCCTCTAGTCCTTAACCAACCACCCATTTAGATTTCCATCAGATATGAAGGTCAAATCGTGTTGGGAGTTATTCCATAAGTGGTTGAGGGGCTGAGAAGATCCATAAATGAGTTGTTCATAAAAGTGCATGGATTTTCTCATACATAGTCGCACACTTGGCACATTGTGCTCTCTGAGGGATTTGTTGGGCCTCACATAGTGCGCAGTGTGCTAGTGCTTGATTTGGTGAATTTGTGCATGTCAATTTTTTACCTAATTGTATATTTTTTTTCCTTTTGAATGCATTTTAGTGGTGCAGGTAAACTAATTGTTGTTGAAATTGTTGTGTTTCTATAACCATTTGCGTGAAATGTTGCGAACGATATTTCAGTGATAACAGATGCCCCCTGATGTGTGAGGTTAGGATCATACATATAACCGAAATACATCAATGTTTATTTTACTAAGAGTTCCATTGTAATGAAGAGTGTTGAGGGGAACTGTAGGAGTGATCTGCCAGAGGGAGAGGGGAAACTATGGGACCCACACCTTTCTCTAGGGATAAAAAATAAAATATGTGTACAAACGATGTGGGCATGCCCCATGCTCGTGTCATGTAACCAAAATGTGGGATGGTAACTGAAGATGTATGTTGTTGTAGATAACTGCAGCACCCTCCAGGGTGGTTGATAACTATAGATGACAGTTATAAATGGTGAACATACTCTAAATTGAGGCAAGGACGCCTGTAAGAAGTGTCGATGGCTTGTAGGCATTGATGGCCTAACGAATTTAGAAGTCTTTGGTTGGTATGGAATAACTGCAATACTCACATAGTCTGACCCAGCGTAACATGAGAGTTTGTTGAAGTCCAATGTTATGGAGGTCAACGGAATCAGAGAGCAATGATGATTCTCTCTGTGTTGTCCAAGACTCCTCATTGTAAAGGTAATGAGAGTCAAGATATTGTCTCCCTTCTTGAAACTGTGATGATGTCGACAGAAAGGGAGATAGGAATCCAAGAAGAAAAGGGCTTCGTGAAATCCATTGGGATGAGATTAGGTACTGAAAGGTAATATGAACGAAGTAAATATGTGGTGAGACTCGAGACTGCCCTTGGTTGGGGAATTTTGAAGGATGATTGGAAACAACTGTAAAACTGTATCTAGTGTCAAGGGGATGACTAGATATGTGGTTAAACTATGCCAGAGGCTAAAAAAGTGGACAAACTCAGGGATCATGGGTACATGGAATTGGGATACTCAGGGTTTATAAATGATGTCAGAATGAAAAAATGAGTGGATGCCCCAACCAAGGGTGACATGGGTTTCTTTGCAGGGAAAAGAAGGTCATAAAGTGTGATGACAAAAATCTATATAAATGATGGAAACAAAGGATTTTTACAATTACCAAATAAATAAATAATAATTTGGGTTGAGTGTATAGATACAGAAATGGGTGCCTGAGTGAAACATGGCTTGGCCTATGAGGTCACAAGTTGCGAAAGAGAATTGGTGGAGGGTGGGGACCCCATGGGTGGGTTTTTGTATGAGGTAAATGAATGGAGGACAATGTGCAGATGTGAAAAATGATGGTGGATGAGATGGAGGGATAATGGTACTGCAGAGGTGTAGTCAATAGAACCAAAATGATAGACTTGGGAGTCCATTAGGAAAGCTAGAAATATGATGAGAATAAGTGTGGGGCTCATTCTTAGAAGTGTATAAGACTATCAGGACTCCCATCCTTAGGGGGTGAAATTAGCATGAGTGTCAAGTTGCCAAGGGGAAGTATGAATGGGACAACTCATGTGGGGGAGAGTCCTACCGGGTGATAGTACCAAAATGCAACAGAGGTGGAGGTACTGCAAAACCAGATGTAAGGAACCTAAAGGTAAACATCAGAGGATGTGGCTGGGGGATGCAATTGATTTATAGAGGCAATCATTACATGCCATTGTTGAACATATACCTGAAGGTGTTGCATCGCTCTGATGACCAGGTACCTACACACATGAAAACCAAATACCTTACTTGAACAATATCTAATGATAAAGAACATATAGCAGTTATCTAATAATTTTGAACATTAGCATGCATACCTGAACGTGGTGTGAGAAAAATGCTCTTATGGGGCCAAGTTCAGAAGATGGCCCAGGGAGTGTGAATGTGTATATGGTAGGACCAGTATCCCATGGCTGAGAACGGATTAGAAAACAAAGGCTCTGGCCTCTGGTAGTTGTGCACGGAAGTTTGGAAAAAGGGACTATATATGGCTCGTGGGCCCACAATGCCACCTCATTTGTACCCTCCACTGTAGTGATTTGACGAGAGAAGTCTGAGGATATTAGGAGATTACGAGAGCTCGAGTTGACCGATTTAAGAGTTGGGAGAGCCAGTTTAGTGGTCCCATCCTCCCACGTAATTTGGAATTTGTAGAATTGAGTTAGGGGGTGTACAGATGGTCGTACAAGGATAGTTTTGGGTAGGGGGGCCACCTGTGTGCAAGAGAAGGAAGAATACCTGCGCACATATAAATGGGTCTAATTCATTTTCCTGTGCATAGTGTGCAACTGTGTTGGACATAGTCATGCATGTGGGCATGGGGGATGGAAGTATAAGCACACATGAGATGTTCACCTATTAAGATGATAGCTACGCACTATGCGCAGCTATTGTTTAGACAACTGTGCATTAGTGCACAACTATCAAGAGAATAGGTGCACACATGTGCTCACCTATCTGGGTGATAGCTACGCACGAGATGTGCGACTATTTTGCAAAAACTTGTGCATGAGTGCAAATCTATGCAAAAAATAGGCGTGCACATGTGCGCACATGTATGGGTAAAAGCGATGCACTGGAGGCAAGGATAAGGATGTTGAAATTTTGAAACTTTTGATGTTTTTTATGGATGATGAGGGCTGACCAAGTGTTTTTGTGTGGATGCAGGTGATCAACATATTCCAGAGAGAATGATGTGAGTTCATTGGAGAGAGCGATACTGGGAGCGTCTACGAGATGTGGTGAGACATCTTTCAAGTGTTCAGAGGCACTTGGTAGCCTGTGGGTTTCTTAAGTTCTTCGACTTCCCTCTGATACGGTCGTAGGATTTCTTGCTCTAGTATCTTATTGCTATGTGGAGAATTGATCTGTAGTGTTTCATCATTAGGGAGAAACAACTTACATTCTTAGCTATCGAGAATTTCTATTTTTTGATGGGGCTCCCATTCCATGGGATGGCCCTTCCTGCTGACCCCCAGTTGTCGAGGGATGAGAGAGTGGGTGACTTGGTGCATCGCCACTGCACAGTGCCACACCCAATGTCAGGGTCAATCATTAGGATCTAGGAGATCAAGAATCTCCTAATGGAGTGTATCGCCGCTATGGTGGTGAGGATCTACGGATCCTTGAGGACTCAGTGGATCACAAGAGGTTAGTTGAGGATCATGGAGAGGGTCTTGGATGGGGACCATTTTTCTTGGGGGCTTATGCCGCACTGCAAGATGATGGGGCAGATTCACTGGTATCGGAAATACAACTGGTAACATCGCATTTGGCTCCATCCTGGTGGCTTGGTTTCTGGAGAGGGTTCCCCTAATGCGCCCCAGGATTCCGTTGGAGCCTGTAGGGCCACGAGAGCCACAATTGATGCAGTGGGCCCATGTGATGGATTGAAATAGGGGAGGAGAGGGTGGCCATTACTTCACGACCATGGTGGAACGCATGTGGCAACAAATTCCACAAGTGATACTATAGTACCCAAATGTTGGTATGGATTATCGACATCAGCCAAATATGATGTTGCCTCCTAGGGAGGACTGGGATCAAAGAGGTATGTCTGAGTATTTATGTTTCATGAATTTGAAAGCATAGCATGTGATTATATGTGTATATATGGATGTTGACTCTACCTTTGGTGTTGTTTTGCAGATGTGGGACCCTGAGGCTGAGAGGAAGAGATGGTCAGGGAGTTGTCTTGTCGAGGACCAATATGATCATCGCCATCAGACCCGAGGGTAGAGAAGAGGAGGAGACAGGATGATGTTGGTGCTGGACCAACACATGCACCATAGGCAGAGGATGGCGTGTTGGTAGAGGAATTGCATCATTTCTTCGAGTGGGTATTTCAGGGTGTACCAGAGGCTATGTGGGCCCACATCTAGCATGAGGAGGTCTTGGAGTAGTGTGTGGACATACCTGTAGAGTGGTAGGCTCTGATCTTTCAGGAGTCTATAGTGGGGGAAACATTGATTGGTTGGCTTCCCCTTGGACCTGGAGGGACCCTTGTTGGTGGGGATCCTCCAGCTAACAGAGGACCTGGGGGGAGCTCTAGGGCACCATGAGTGTTGGGGTTGTGTATATATAGGCTCAAGAGTCCATTTATAATAGGGTAGGGGGTACCAATTTTGTACCTATAGGGGGGAGGGGACTCAATGGCCTACAAGAGATGTACTTTGTATTTTTGTAAACACTTATGACATTTATTGATGATATATATATATATATATATATATGGGCATATATTTTGTGAACATGTATGTCTCCATGTGTTGATGTTTTTGATGATTTATGATGTTTTTTCTATATGATATGATAGATGTATGATGTTTATGTATATGTGATGATATTTTGATGTGATGAATGCCAATATAATACTAGGTTAGACATATTATCTACTATTTGATTAAATTTTCTTGGAATATGTGTAAATGTGATTGAATCAAATTTGCAAAATAAAAGTATAACTTGTCAGTATTTGCGAAATAGGCAAGGATTATGAACATGATATACATTGTTGAGCTGCAAGATGACACATTGGGAATCTAATAGAATGCTAAGGTGATGAATGTGGTGATGACTGGACTTAGTGAGGATACCAATGATGACAATGTATTCAGGTTGGTTGTTGGTGGTTGAGCCCAAACATATGTTAGTTGAGTGGATCAATACATGTGAGGGGGTATAGAGGGACCAAGTGATCGAAGAAAGATTATGGGTCCAATGGCTAGCACCGTTAGCATAACCGATGTGGTATGCTGATGGATGATGAATTTGTCAATAAAACAGATGATAGATCAGACATGTGGAATGGTGGTAGAAAAAAATGCTAAAAAATCTACAAATGTGTACAAAGAAAAACCTAAGGTAGAATGAATACACTTAGGAATAACACTTCTTTAGGTACAACCCGTTGACGGGTTCTTTGAGAGGGTATCCTTTTTGAGAGGCCATGATGTATGCCCCCTTAGTGAGGCATTGTTGGACGATGTAGGTTCCATTCCATAGTGACTTGAATTTCCCATGGTCGAGGGTATCATGGGTGATATCGTAGGCTAAGACGAGATCTCCTTCGCTGAATGAGTGAAGGTTGACATGGCGGTTGAAGGTGGATTTGGACCATTTTTTAGCTGCCTCATTGTTCTGTAATGAAGATCAACGATCCTCATCCAGTGACTCTAAGGTTAGCAAGAACTGAGCAGTGTTAGGTAATATCTCAATGGCAGTGTGTAATGTGGGGATTTCTCACTCGATAGGGAGGGTGGCTTTGATCCCATGGACAAGGTGGAATGATGTAAAACCTATGGCAGTTTTGACTATCATGTGATAATCCCATAACATGGAAAACAACATATGATGCCAGCTGGTCTTATGTTTGTTGACGGTACATTGTAGCATGGTTTTGAGGATTTTGTTGATAGCCTCGACCTATCCATTGGACTGAGGGTAGTATGGGGAGGAAAAATCATGGGAGAAGACTAACTTTGAGGATATTTCCACGAATATGTCGTTCTCAAATTTTTTACCGTTTGCAGACACTAACTCTAGTGGGACTCTGAATCGAGTAATGACATGGTTGAAGAAAAAATGCATTGATGTGTCAATGGTATTGTTGAAAGTGGGCATGGCTTCAGCCCATTTGGTAAAGTAATCTACTGCCACAACAATGTACTTATGTCCATTATTGGATGGAGGATGGAAAGTCATGAAGTATATGCCCCAATTGCAGAAGGGGTCGACAGTGATGATTGGATGTAGAAGAGTTGGTGGCTCTCGTGATTTGTTTGCATAGAGCTAGAATTTTTCGCATCACTTTATGACATGTATGTTGTCATGAAACAATGTGGTCCAGAAGTACCCTACTTGAATGATTTTTTAGGAGGTTGACATACCCAAGAGGTGACCACCACAAGCGCCACTATGGAAATCATTCAAGACTATGTCAGCTTCATCAATGGTCAAACATCGGAGAAGGATGGTGTTGACCTCGTGTCGATAAAGAACATCTTCAATGAGGAGATATCGAGGGGACTAATGGAAAATGCATCGATGATCATCTTGAGAGATATGAGAACCGAACTTTTGTGTTTGTAGGTAGACGGGGAGATCTTTGTACCAGGGGTCATAATAGGGGATGAAGAAGAGGTGTTCATCGGGGAAATCTATATTGACGGGGGATGTTGTGACATCTGAGGGAAAAGACGTAATGAGTTCATAGAGGACAAGCACTTTCTTTCTTTTAGGAGTTGAGAACTATAGATCATATTCATAGAGGATAATGATCCATTGGGAAAATTTTCAATTAATTTTCCATCAGCTAAGAAAGTACTGCATAGGAATGGAATCTGCGATGACCTTGGTAGTTCGAAGGAAGATATAATGGCACAGTTTTTGGAATGTGAGGACAACTGCTAGGGCATGTTTCTCATCATGATTGTATTTTAGGGTTGGCCCTGAAATATTTTTACTGACGTAGTAAATGACATGTTCACGCCCATCATCCCCTAATTGGATGAGGACTCCTACTACTGAGATGGTTGAGGATAACAAGTAGAGGATGTAATCACAATCATATTCTGGAGGAAAAATCAAAGGGGATTTGGATAGGGAATATTTTAAATCATAAAAATTTGTTTCAGTATGTTCATCCCATCGAAATGGGATATCATGATGTATTAGGTGGAGGAAATCATGCGCGTGAGTGGTGTAGTCTGGGACAAAGTGTCATAAAAATTTAGCTTTTCCTTGCAATCTTTGTAGTTGGCGTAAATTCCTAGGTGGGGGAATTTCAATGATAGATTTGACCTTGAGGGGGTCCACCGTGATGTCATGTTGGGAAACAATGAACCCAAGGAGTCATCCGACAGTGATGCAAAATATGCACTTGAGGTGGTTCAAGTAGATATTATACTGGTGACATTGTTGGAAAATGATGTGTAAGTCATATAAATAATGAGGTCACTTTTTGGATCAAGTAGTGAGGTCGTCCAAATAGGAAAGGATGATGCGAGTGGGATCATGGAAAAATTAGGTCATGGTCTGTTGAAATGTAGCACCGACATTCTTGAGTCAAAAAGGCATGAAATGATAAGCAAAGGTACCCCAAGGGGTGGTAAAAGAAATTTTATATGGATATGCTCAATGTATTTGGATTTGATTGTAGTTGGAGAACCCATCCATAAAGGACAGTTTCTCATGGCCGACACAATCATCGATAATTTTGTCGATGAAGGGGGTTGGAAAGTTTTCTTTGGGACAAGCATGGTTGAGGTCGTGAAAGTCTATGCAGACATGAATAGTGCGTTATTTCTTATTAACAAGGATGGGGTTGGATACCCATGAGGTGTACACAATGGGGTAAATGGATATGGCAGAGTGTAACTTGTCAATTTTAGATTTGATAGCCGCAACTTTGGATGGGTGAAGGGGTCACTTCGTTTGAAAAACTGGGGCGATATCTGGCCAAGTGTCAATGCGATGTTTGATGATAGATGGATCCAGGATGGGCATCTACATATATGACCAGGAAAACATATCTCGGTATTCCTAAAAGAGATCTTTGTAAGTTGTTAGTTCTTAAGGGAGCATGCTACGCCTATGGTGATTTCTTCTACGATTCATGGTTTTATGGAAATGTTGATTTTGATGATGGGGAAAATGTTGGCCATGTTTCCTTCTTCAAAAGTATCTAGGGTAGGGATAGGGTTATTAAACCAGTCTATGTTCCATGAAGGAATAAAATCCTTGGTTTTGATTGCGGATATGGAAGTTTGGGTAGGAGGTTGAAAGGCCTCTTGTGAGAGAGACAATGCTTGATGATGTAGTGTGTTCCATGGGAAATTAGCAGTAGTGAGTTCTTCCAGGATATTTTCATCACAGTGAAAAATGCGAGAATATAGGGGATTCTGGGAGGTGACAAGGGGAACTTTCAACTTGTGGTTGTCCTCTAGTGGTGAGGATGTAGATGGGATATCGTGTACAGGGTGTAAGGGACCGTTGGACATAAAATGAATGTTATGATACTATGGAGAGGGCCTTGTTCATGCAGGTATGGATGAGGAAATGTATCGAATATCATTAATGTGAGCCTCTATAGAAGGTGGTCGAGCGGGCTCTAGTCGATATGTTTGGTGTACTGCGGCTAAGGTTTGGAGAAATTTAGGTAGATTTGGGCAATGATGAGTGTAATGGCCATATTTAGAGCATATGGCACAATCAAATTTGGTTCACAACCCTTTATTACCTGTAGTGGAGGAATCTGAAGTAGAAGTGGACATACTTGGTGGAGTGGTGAGAAATGTGGTTTCTCTAGGGAGTTGGATCAGATTATGTAACTCAAGAAGAGTATGACATCTATTAGTGGGTTGTCCCTCTCTTTCACATAGTGTGAAAGGAGGTTGAACTTTAGGAGGAAGTGGATCTATGGGATCTGTCTTATTTCATTTTCCCCCAACAATGATAGTGGTGCCAACAATGGGGGGCATGGTGGCATGGCAAGAGCCTATACTAGAATCTACATCGGTATTCCCTCTTCTTGAGGAGGGAGATATTGTTGAGGGACCATCGTTGGTGGATGTAGATACCATATAGGGATGGAAAGCACTATGTTAGGAAGGGTAAGGGTTTCAACTACCTGGAATGATTGGACTCCAGGTGGGGGGTATAAGAAGGGAATTTGGGTAATGTCTTGAGGGACTATCTCCCAAGCCTATATTTTCCCCTACATGAGGGAGAATTAGGGATCAGTGGTGCATTGGGGTTCTCACTGGATTCTTGAGGTAATGGTTAACCAACTGGTGGAATGTCGATGTGAGGAGAGGCCTTAGTGGGAGGAATAATGTCTCTGATATATGTTCCATTAGAAGATATTTCACACACTTGTGTTGAGGGGTGTAGGAGGGGTGGTGCTCCATGATATGCCCCCATCAAATATGGATCCTTGAAAATGTCGAGACCCATGTCGATGACTTAATAAGTGTCTAAGATAGTGAGGACAAGGGGAAGAATGTTATCAATGTTGGCGGAATGGTTGGGATCATAATGTGTGATTTAGTCGATGGTGACGATTTTCCCGTTGTGGGGGAACATCATCGTTCAAAACATAGAAGAGACTACCACCTTCATAGTGTAAATGTAGCTAAGACCAAACAAGATAATGTAATCAAGTGGGGTGTCAATAACTTCAATGTCGATGAGGATTTTTTTTTCCCCGAGTTCAACGGGGACTTTGGAAGATTCCTTCAGGGGATGAGGGTCTACCATCATAGGCTCGTAGGGTGATGGAAGATGGTACTAGCTCAGGGGAGCCAAGTTTCTGCTAGACTAATTTGGACATTATGCATGTGGATGCACCTTCATCGATGATACATCTATGTATTGTGTTGTTCCAGATCTTAAATGGTATCTGGAAATCTACCAGGGCGGAGAGGTGTGGTTATCTGTTATCGAGATCAAAGGTGATGAGTATAGTATCAACTAGGTTTACTGACCCCAAGGCAGAAAGAAAGGATTTATGCTGATTTGGACAGGTTTGGAGGACCTCCAATACAAACATAGTTGAAGGAGACTGAGGTAAGTCATCGACCATACTATAGTTATGGGCTTCCCTAGCATGAGGGTTATTGCCATTCCATCATAATGGAATGCGACGTATGTGAATGTTTAGTTCAGTGTTAGG
>SNQJ01S0044232.1:121014-142022 GCA_010110895.2 Picea sitchensis
AAGGATTTCTCAAACAATTGATTGGTTTGTTGTCTTTTGTAAAAGACTAGTCTTGCTGACTGGATTGGATGCATACATAAATTACTAAAGGATGATAGTTTTTTATTATTAATACATGCATGGGACTTGTATGTACTAGCTACATATGCATTTCTTGTACATATACACTAGTATGTATGAGTTTTCTTAACTTACTTACTGATAATGTCGGTTAATTGTTATGAATGTGTGAACCATGTTTCTTTTCCTTTGTACCATAAGAAACCTTAACTCCAGGACAAAGTTTCCTGAAGGGTGGCTGTATGTAACAACCCTAGTTGAATATATGCTTAGGGATTATTAAGCAAAATTAATTAGGTAATTAATTGTCCTAACATGGTTTTTTCTTAAACAAAGATTGGCATAATAATATTAATTAAATATTTATTAATTAATTAATTGTTATAAATTTTGATTAATTAATTAATTAATTACCTATCACATTCAATGACCAGGGTAATAAATTTAAGACGGTTAATAATTTTAATTTGTTTAATTAAATGATTTACGTATGTGTGAGGGGATCAGACATTAAATATAAGGATAAGATATTAATAAGAGGATAAGACATTAAATAAAGAGATAAGATAATAATGAAGGGATAAGATATCAATGAGCGGGAAGAGAGTTGGTGGAGGGGCATATGTCAGGAGGAGTCTTACGAGGAGGAGGAGGATTATTGGGGGCATGAAGAATTTTGGAGAGAGAGAGAGAGTTCTGGTTTCGGGGCTTGGATTTTCTGGTTCTGTGTTGGAATTATGCAATCTTGGAGGATCATTACAGGGGGCACCAGTTTGTTGGGGGCTTTCGGTACAGGGGCCAGGATAGCCTTATGGTATCCTGGAGCTAGGAATCTAGACAAGCTGCTCCTAGCTAGCAGGGAGGAAACATGGTTTGGGCAAAGTTGGTCAGCACATCAGGGGGCAGCAAAGTAGCAGGCTAGACAACTAGGTCAGTGGAGAAATTAGCATCAGGAAGAGGTAATTAAATTTTATTATGTTAAGTTATTTTTTATGCTGTAAATAGATTTGAATTCCAACAAAATTTTTATGCTTGTAGGATGTGAATGAATGATTTACGTATAGAGAAAGGAAATATATGCTAATTGAATTAAAAGTTGTATTTTATGGTTTCTACAATATAGATAAAAAATAATAATGCAAATTATTATAGCATCTACCATATAATAACTACCTTTCACTTTTATCATTCTATCTTTCTTGAACAAGACCTCCCCTTCAAATTTGTTGATGGAGTTGACATCCTAAATCTGAGGCACCTTCATTCTTGCTACTAATTTAGGAAAATATTGACTAATATACACCAAGGATTGATATACCATATATCCCTCCAACATACAACCCTTAGGACATTCTCTTTTTCTAAAAAAATCCTTCAATGACTTCAAGTGCCTCTCCACCATCCACATTGACCTTGTGTGTATAGGTCCACACATTTCAATCTCCTCAACTTTGTGTATGATGTAGTGTTCTTGAGAATTGAAAAATGTTGGAGGTAGATAATTTATCATTTCACACATTAGCTAAGGAATTACTCTCCTCCAATATTTTATATCTTCTTTATGGATTTCTTTAGATGACAACCACCTACACATGATTATAAAGGTAATTCATACGTTTCAACAACAAGGTATATACATTAATTAAAGTAAAAAAGTACATGATGACAAGTTCTGCGAAAAACATTTTTCTTACCTCGTGTATTTCACAAGATCATATATATCTTGTTTTACATTTTTTTAAAATTTGTCAAGGAGAGATAGACGTAGAACATATTTTAATTACAAAAGAGGTATCATTATTTTTTTGAAAAGAAAACAAAATTACAATACTAAAATTAAGTATTACCAAAATATAAGAAATCTACAAAAATAATTACCTTAATGAAGGTATGCCAGTTGACGCAGATGCTCTATCGACCCTCAGGTCAATGCCCGCTCATAGGATCGTTCTTTATCTCCTTTGAGCCGGATCGACTCTTTCGATTCGTTACTGGAATCTCCTTCCTATCGATCCACAGGTCCTTTCGAAAGCTCCCCTGTGCAAACAACACTAGGTGCGAGCTCCACCTTCTCCATGTGACCACCGCGCTATGACCAAAGCCTAATCAAGAAGGTGCTTGTCACCACTCGCCACTTCCCAAGTCGAAGGGTTGAACTCTCATTCCCTTATCTCACGAATCCCTGAGACGTGAGAGGTCAACGGGGTGTTGACTCCTTTCACTAGGTGACACGTGTCCGTCTGTCTATCACTTAGGCCCCGTTGTGGTTCTGCCACATGTCCCTCATGCCCAGCTTTAGCACTTCGCAACTTTGCTTCCCAAAATGCTGCTTCCTTTGTATCCCAACACCTGAAGTGTCGAGATCTCGAACTCCTCGATACTCCTTATCGCAACTCGCAACTTCGGGGTTTTCAGGACTTAAGATCTCACGACTTCATGAATTTTCCTTCCGAGTGTCTCGACTCTCCAACTACAAAAACCCAAAATTCTGATTCGCCAAATTGGTTGATGGCGTCCTTACCCCATACTTATATCACGTCTCACGATTTTTTGGGAATCTCGGGACAAAAGTCTCGACCTCCTATCCTCCGAAACATCGAAATGTTGAATTCTGACTCGTTATTAATGCTGGCCCCACAACGAAACTTCTCGCTCTATCAGGACTTAACACTTCACGATTTCGCGAATCTTTATGCAAGGTTTTTGGTCCTTCAGCTCGCGAATCCCCGAAGTGAGAATTCACGAGTGATCCAATGGCCCTTGTCGACTTGGATCCTACAGTTCGATTTCTCCTAAGATTACACTTGAAGAATACTTACCGTAACTTCCCTGCTCCTTTGCAAGATCTGACGGCTCTTGGAATTTCTTGAATTCTCCACAAAGAATTTCGATCGTCCAATTCCTCTTTAAAAACTCCTATAAAATGAACAAGGTATTCCTCCACGGAACTTGTCCACCCGCAAAACAACTTTGCTACACCTCCTTCCAACACTTCAAGGCACTAGCCCTCTTGAGCCTTTCTTCGATAACTTCGAAGACTCTATCCCTCCTGAGCTTGCTTGAAAATCCTCAAGTACTTTGGGGATAAATCCTGCGCGCACTCCTTGCGGAACTTCTTAAAATATGCTTTAATATTTGACCCTCTTCGACTCTGTGCACTCCTTGCAACAACTGTCTTTCAACAATTTCCTCAGGTTGTAAGCTCTGAGACTCTACTCGTCCTGCGCACACCTTTCACAGCTCTTGTGCTTAACTTGCACTTCCGCAAGAATGAGAACAATGTTATCCCTCCTGAGATTGCAGAGATAAAAACCCTAAACCCTTGTCAACGCACTCCTTGCAGACAAACTCCACTGCACTCCTTGTAGGAATTTTACTCACTCAAGTTGAGAAACAATTGAAACTCATTCCTTACTCACTCTCTCAGATTTCAAACATTCAACAATAAATCATTCATACATAGCATAACAAAAAATGCATAACAGAAAGAGTAAAATAGATATAAGCATAGCATTCGACATGCATACTCAGAGAATATCACAACACCATAAGTCTGAATCAAAGCTTCATGTATTAATACAGGACCTCTGTACATGGGTGTTTTCAAATACAGCTCTTTGCTCTCTCTCGCAATAGCTGAATGTTATTCTTCTCCTCTATGCTCTATGCTCAATTGACAATGTTAATGTTACAAATGATACAAGAGGGTGTCTATAGTTGGTTTTCCCTCCGCTCCTAAAACTGTCTAATCTGGAATTCAAAGCTACTTACTTACATTTATTATACATAAATGCCTCTACCTACTATAGACGAGAGTACATCGCTCAAGGTATGTTTACAATCTACAAGTACGCCCTTTCTTAACTACTTTATTTATGTTTTTGGCACATCCTACTTCAAAAAAATTTAAACACCTTTGAACATGTGCCAAAATGCATTGGCGTTGTTCATGCTCCCTTGTTGTTGATGATGCTCCTGCATCATACTCCCTTTCTTGAAAAAATTTCATGGGCTCCTGTCCATGAGCTCTCGCATGGTCTGTCCATGCTTTTGGATCTCTGCTTCATTTTCCCAATTGGCATCTTCAACTGGATGTCCCTTCCATTTCACAAAGTATTTGAAATATTCTTTCCTCCTGGTCTTCTTGCTGACTCTCTTGTCAAGTATCCTCTCCATCTATGGATTCTCAGCTACAGGCATTTGTTTAGCCTACTGAACCTCTGTCTGTTTACTGTCTACTCCTGCTTCTCCAGGTTTGTAAGGGTACAAATATGAGATGTTGAATATCGGTGAAATTCTGATCCCATCGGGTAATTCAATCTCATATGCATTCGCCCCAAATTTCTTTATGATCTTGCACGGCCCAATTTTCTTCATTTTCAATTTATTATATGTCCCCCTTGGGAACCTCTCCTTCCTCAGATGTGCCAGAATCAAATCACCAACTTCAAATTGAAGTTGTCACTTGTGTTTATCTGCTCTGCGCTTATACTCTTGGTTCAAGTTGTGCAATCGCTCCTTAACTTGGCTGTGAAGTTCTTTCATTGCCTCTGCAAAATTTTATGCACTAGCACTCCTAGTTGTGTTCTGTTATGAATCCATTAATTCAGAAACTCCTCTTGGCTGCATGCCATAAACAATTTTAAATGGACTCTGCCCTGTGCTTCTGTTGATTGAATCATTATATGCAAATTTCACATGTGGTAGAATATTGTCCCATTGACTGTGATGTTCTGTCACCAAACTCCTCAGTAGGTCTCCCAAACTTCTATTCACGACTTCTGTTTGTCCATATGTCTGAGGATGATAAGATAAACTGAACGACAAGTTTGTTCCTAGATTTTTCCATAAGGTTCTCCATAAGTGTCCCATGAACTTGGTGTCTCGATCCAAAACTATGCTCCTTGGTAAGCCGTGAAGTCGAATGACTTCTTTGAAAAACAGATTCGCAATGTGAGTTGCGTCACTAGTTTTATGACATGGTATAAAATGTGCCATATTAGAAAATTAGTCCACCACTACAAAGATCAAGTCGAACCCTCTTTGTGTTCTCGGCAGCCCCAATATGAAGTCCATGCTTGCTGCATCCCACGACCTCTCAGGTATGGGTAATGGTTGATATAAGCCTGCATTCTGCTTCTTTCCTTTTGAATGCTGACAAATTCTACATCTGTCCATGAATCTTTTGACATCTTCTCTCATTCCTGGCCAAAAATATGACTCATTTAACTTTGAGAACGTCTTTTCATGACTGAAATGTCCAACCAATCCTCCATTGTGTTTCTCCTTCAATAGATTCTCCCTCATGGAGCATTTTGGAATACAAAGTTGATTACCTTTAAATAGTAATCCTTCTTGGATCATATACTCTATCCATTGACTTCTGTTCCTGAGAACTGGATTCTCAACTACTTCATATGCTTCTTTGAAGTCTGGATCTTCTCTGTACATGTTCCTGAGATCATCAAAACCCAACGTTTTGAATTTGAACTCCTTCATAAGCAAAGTTTTCCTACTCAAAGCATCAACAACCTTGTTAGTAGTTCCCGAAATATGTTTAATTACAAAAGTAAAATTATACATGTACTCAACCCATTTTGCATGCTTCTGGTTCAGTTTATCCTGCTGAGTTACAAACTGTAAGGCATGATTGTCACTATACAAAATGAACTCTTTAGGAATCAAGTAGTGCCTCCATTTCTTTAGTGCCTGTATGACCACATAAAATTCTTTGTCATGCGTGGAGTACTTAACCTTTTCCTCATTCAGTTTCTCACTAAAGTATGTGACTGGCCTGTCATCTTGACTCAAAACCGCTCCAATTGCAAAACCACTAGCGTCACACCTGACCTGAAACGTCTTACTGAAATCTGGAAACACCAGAATTGGTTGTTCAATAATCTTCCTTTTTAACAAATTGAAGCTTTTCTCTGCTTCCTCTGTCAAGTGAAAAGATTTATGTCTTTTCTTCACTATGTCCATCATCGGTGCGCTAATTCCACTAAAATTCCTGATGAATTTCCGATAGAAACTAGCCAATCCATGGAAACTTCAAACTTCAAAGATGCTCTTTGGTGATGGCCAATTTTTAATCACCCTCACTTTATCTAGATCCATCCTCAACTTATCTGCAGAAATAACAAACCCCAAATAAATGAGTTCCGTCTTCATGAATGAGGATTTCTTCATATTTATCAACAACTTCTCTTGCTGTAGCCTCTTCATCACTGTAGCCAAATGTTTCAGATGCTCTGCCTCTGTCTTACTGAAAACCAGTATATTGTTGAGATACAAAATGACAAATTTTCCGATGAAATCCTTCAGGACTTCATTCATCAATCTCATGAAAGTTCTCAGCGTGTTTGTTAAGCCAAATGGCATAACAAGCCATTCGTACAACCCTTCATTGATCTTGAATGTTGTCTTCCATTCATCTCCTTCTCTCATACAAATTTGGTGATATCCTCTTTTCAAATCAATATTTGAAAAGAGTCTTGCTCCACTCAAGCAATCCATCAAATCATCCATCCTTGGCAATGGAAATCTATATCTGATGGTAATCTTATTGATCACTCTCGAGTCAGTACACATCCTCCACCCTCCATCTTTCTTTGGACTGAGTACTGTCGGAACAACACATGGACTCAAGCTTTCTCTAACTAACCCTTTGTCCATTAAATCCTGGACCTGTCTTTTGACCTTTTCATTCTCCTGCAGCGTCAATCTATACACTTCTTTGTTTGGTAAACTAGCTCCAGGTATAATATCAATGTGATGACTTATACATCTGATAGGTGGCAACGAACAAGGTAGTTCATCCACTACTATGTCAAAAAATTCCTCCAGTAACTTTTGGATTTTCTCTAGTAAATAATCCACCCTTGTACTGGTTAAAACAATTCTAGGTTTCCTAACCACAATGAATTGTGGATCTTCCTTCTTCTTAAACTCCTTAAGAATTTCCTTTCCACTCATGAGAAGTAAAATGTTACTTATTTCAGGTTTCACCTCTTTGTCCTTAATCAACAACAACATGTGAGTTCTCCCATTCTTCTCTAGGGTGTATGTGTTCTTCCTCCCATCATGAACCACATTCCTGTCATATTTCCATGGTCTACCTAGCAATAGATGACAAACATCCATGGGAATGACATCACACAATATATTATCGTTATATCCTCCTATTTTAAATTCAACTAAACATTGTTTAGTGACATTTACCTGATGTCCTTTTTGTAGCCATGAAACTCTGTATGGACTTGGATGTTCAATAGTCTCCAGCTCCAGCTTTTCTACCATATCTGTAGAAACGATATTGTCTATGCTACCACTGTCTATGATGATTTTGCATACCCTATCCTTGGTCTTGCAAGCAGTCCAGAAAAGACTATTCCTTTGTACTGGATTCTCCTCCTCCTTTTCTGGCGTTAAGAGAATCTTCCTCATCACCAGTGATCTTCCGCCTTCATCATCCTCTACCTCAACATTCCACCTTTGGGCTTCGGCAATGTGAGTCTCACCACCTTATTTCTTCTTATCTGGACATTCATAAGATTTGTGTCCATTCTTTCTGCATGTGAAGAATTTTATTACTCCACCTCTGCCTCTTCCTCTTCCTCTAGCGTGAGGAAAAGTGTTGTTATCAACATACTGTCCTCTCTGTGAGCTTCGACCTCTCTCGATTTGAGATTGAGGTTTCTTCCACTCTTCCTTAGGCTTCTAATTCCTATCTTGGACAACTGTTTTTCCTCTGGGCTGACTTCTGCCTCGGCCTCTCTGATTTTTCTTTCGGCTTAGCTTCTCTTACGCCTTTAGAGCCATCTAATAAGCATCTTCCACCGTTCTGATGGTTATCATGATCATCTCATCATGAGTGTCGTATCCTAGAACATTCATATACCTAGCAACCTTTTCATCATCACTTTTGCAATGACCTTCTCTAATGTCTAGCTTGTAGAACTCTTCAATGTACTCCTTCACTGACATCAGCTTCTGTCTCAAATTTTGCATTCTTCAAAACAAAGTGATTTGATAATCCTCGGGGATGAATTTCGCCTTCATATTTGCGATCATTCTATCCCAACTCCTGATTTTCCGCTTTCCTTTGCAACATCTATCAACTTGTAGTTCATCCCACCAAAATGTTGCATGTCCTTTCAATCTTGTGACAACATGTTTGACCTTCTTGTTTTCCTCAACATATTCATAGTCAAAATACGTGTCCAGAGCTCTAATCCAGTCTAGAATCTCTTCAACATCCAAGTTTCCCTCATATACTGGAATGCCCATTTTCTCCCTAGCACCCATTCTTGCAATAGCCCTAATCAGATGTTCATTTGTTGCATCCTCTACTGCAACTTCTTCTCCTTCATGTCCATATTCATCTTCACTTTCAGATCCACTGACATCTCCAACACCGGCTATGCGCCTATATTTTATTTCCATGTCCACAAGTCTGGCATGTATGTTACACATCTCTCTTTCCATGGCTAGATTTGGCACCTGCCTACCCCTTCCTCTTGGAATTTCCCTCTCCTCTGGTGGATCGGGTATTTTCCTGTCTCTTCTTCTCGGTGGCATGGCTGTAAAGTTCCTCCTTTCCCTGCTACAAAAAGAAAATAAAATTCCCCTAGGCTCTGATACCAGAAATGGCACAGATGCTCTATCGACCCTTAGGTCAACGTCCTCTCACACGATTGTTCTTTATCTCCTTTGAGTCGGATCGGCTCTTTCAATTCCTTACTGGAATTTCCTTCCTATCGATCCACAGGTCCTTTCGGAAGATCCCCTATGCAAACAACACTAGGTGGGAGCTCCACCTTCTCCATGCGACCACTGCGCTATGACCAAAGCCTAATCAAGAAGGCGCTTGTTGCAACTTGCCACTTCGCAAGTCGAAGGGTTAAAATCTTGTTCCCTTATCTCACGAATCCCTGAGACGTGAGAGGTCAATGGGGTGTTGACTCATTTCACTAGGAAACACGTGTTCATCTGTCTATCACCCGGACCCACCTTGTGGTTCTACCATGTGTCCCTCGTTCCCAGCTTCAGCACTTCACAACTTCACTTCCCAAAACACTGATTCCTTTGTATCCCAACACTTGAAGTGTTGAGATCCTAAACTCCTCGATACTCCTTATCGCAACAAGCGACTTCGGAGTTTTAGGGATTTCGGATCTTGCGACTTCGCAACTTTTCCTTCTGAGTGTCTCGACTCTCCAACTACGAAAACCCAAAATTCTGATTCGCCGAAATGGTTGACGGCGTCCTTACCCCATACTTATATCACATCTCATTATTTTCGGGAATCTCGAGACAAAAGTCTCGACCTCCTATCCTCCAAAACGCCGAAATACTGAATTCTAACTCGTTATTAATGCTGGCCCCACAACAGAACTTCTCGCTCTGTCAGGACTTTGCACTTTGCGATTTCGTGAATCTTTCTGCACGGTTTTTAGTCCTTCAAGTCACGAATCCCTAAAGTGAGAATTCACGAGTGATCCAAAGACCCTTGTTGACTTGGATCCTACAGTCCGATTTATCCTGAGCTTGCACTTGAAGAATACTTACCATAACTTCCCTGCTCCTCTGCAAGATCTGACGACTCTTGGAACTTCGTGAATTCTCCATAGAGAATTCCGACCATCCAAATCCTCTTTGACAACTCATACGAAATGAACAAGGTATTCCTTCATGGAAATTGTCCACCCACAAAATAAATTTTCTACGTCTCCTTCCAACACTTCAAGGCACTAGCCCTCTTAACCCTTTCTTCGATAACTTCAAAGACTCTATCCCTCCTAAGCTTGCTTGAAAATCCTCAAGTACTCTGGGGATAACTCCTGCGCGCACTCCTCATGGCACTTCTTCAAATACGCTTTAATATTTGACCCTCTTCGACTCTGTGCACTCCTCGCAACAACAGTCTTTCAACAATTTCCTCAGGTTGTAAGCTCTGAGACTCTACTCAGCCTATGCAAACCTTCCATAGCTCTTGTGCTTAACTTGCACTTCCATGCGAATGAGAAAAATATTATCCCTCCTGAGCTTGCAGAGATAAAAACCCTGAGCCCTTGTCAATGCACTCCTTGTGGACAAACTCCACTGCACTCCTTGCAGGAATTTTACTCACTCAGGTTGAGAAACAATTGAAACTCATTCCTTACTCTCTCTCTCAGATTTCAAACATTCAACAAGAAATCATTCATACATAGTGTAACAACAAATGCATAACAGAAAGAGTAAAATAGCTATAAGCATAGCATTCGACATGCATACTCAGAGAATATCACAACACCATAAGTCTAAATCAAAGCTTCATGTATTAATTCAGGACCTCTGTACATGGGTGTTTTCAAATAAAGCTCTATGCTCTCTCTCGCAATAGCTGAATTTTATTCTTCTCCTCTATGCTCTATGCTCAATTGACAATGTTAATGTTACAAATGATACAAAATGAGGGTGTCTATAGTTGGTTTTCCCTCCGCTCCTAAAACTGTCTAATCTGGAATTCAAAGCTACTTACTTACATTTATTATACATAAATGCCCCTACCTACTACAGACGAGAGAAGATCACTCAAGTTCTATTTACAATCTGCAAGTACGCCCTTTCTTAACTACTTTATTTAATTTTTGGCGCATCCTACTTCAAAACAATTTAAACACCTTTGAACATGTGCCAAAATGCTTTGGTGATGCTCGTGATCGCTTGCTGCTGACAATGCTCCTGCATCACCAGTCATGAGTTTTTACCCCACCAAAGTCACCTTTATTCATTAAGATATTATTTATCCTTGAAGAGATTCATGTGGGAATTTAAATTTTTGAATCACCTCTTATACAACATTTCTTCTTTCTCTGTAAATAACCATGGAAGATTATTTCCGTCTCTGACATTTCTATTTGAATCAATCAAATTGTGCATTGCAATGACCACTATTATATAGATTATAGCCATCTTTCGGATAACACTAAGATGTTTCTTAAGAAGAATCAAAAGCATGTTTTGAAATTAAAGGAATTGCTCAAAGAACAAGAAGAAATTAAAAGGACTCAATTAGAAGAAAAGGAAGAAGAGATCAAAAGACTAAAGAATGGAATAGGAGAAAATAAGAAGGTAGATTATGGGATTAGCAAAAGTTATGAAGTTATTGTCCATCTCAAGAACCAAATAGAAGAATCCAAAAGGGTAGAAGAACTATTGAGGAATCAAATAAATGAAAAGGAAGAGTAATGTCATAAGTTATAATATGAAGTTGTTGATCTTATAAAGAAGGTAGAGAATTCAAATAAATTCTTGAATAGCTCACTAATATTGTATGAGGATTCATCATGTTGTGGTATTGGTGCATGGTTGATGTACTTGCTTGGTAAAAGTGGTGATACATGTTGATATGCATGTTTGTTACACTCATAGATGGCATATGCTTGATGATAGTACACCATCAGTATTACTTGATTATCACAACAACTGGTATTTGTTTGAGATGCATGGTTATGACACTTGGAGGCATATTGATAGATGCACATGTTGGCATATGGTTGATACATTCCATTGATGAGATCTTATGGCACATTGTATGGTATTGATGGACATGGTTGTTGTACATGGGTGTTGTGCATGATGGGAACACAATTGGTACATGATGTACTTGGGTGATGTTCTACTCATGATTCTCTATTTTATTATTGACATAACTTTTGTTTCATGATGATTGGTATGACATGAATTTGATGCATATACAGGTCCAAGGATCGTCATATGGTAGCATATTTTTCATCTTGAAGAGAAGATAGGGGGAGAAATACCCATAGTGGGAGTCATTCTTATTCCCATGATTCTAGGAGGAGAAAAGAGCCCTATACTTGAAAAAACAACATAGAGGCATAGTTCCAGGGGGAGAAATGGTCATAGGGGGAGTATGAGAAATGTATCTTCAGCATTGCATCAGAGTGATATCCCTTGTTCAAAAGGGGAAATATTATTTAGAGGAATATCAAAGGCATTCAAACAAGGGGAGAATCCCCAAGGAGAGTTCAAGCAAGGGGAGCAATCCCAAGAGGAGAATGACCCTTTTCCATTGATGTCAAAGGGGGAGAGATAGTCACATTGATGTGATTGATGTTTATTAATGGGGAGAGATAGTCATATTGATATGATTGATGACTATTGATATAGAGCATGCTTTGTCTACATGTTGACGTTGGTGTTGAAATCAATGTTGGTATTTCCATCAATGCCAAAGGGGGATATTGTTGGATCATGTTGTAATTGATACCAATGGTTTGATTGATTGATGTCAAGTGACTGATTTATGGAAAAGGAATAATTGATTGATGATTGATGTCAAATGTAATATGTATTGTCCTTGATGATAATGATAGACTTCAAGTGGAAACGAATCGATGAAGATGGATAAATAATTTATCATTGATATGATGCATAGATAAAGATGTATCAATGAGTTGCCATTGATACATGATGACGATGGATTCATTTGTATATGATGCATAGTTTGTTTGATGTAAATATGACTCATTATTTTCTTGTCATGGTTGATAATAAGTACAAATGGATGAAATCCAAAGTGGTCCCCTTGTGGTGAAAGCCCTCATGGGAAGATGCTTTGTGGTTGAGTTATGGTTGAGAGAACCCATGCTTGTATGTGGAATAATGAGATGAATATCAATGATTTTGTTGGTGCAACTATCCTAGATGGATAGTGTTTGTCATGCCATTTTCGGTGGTATGTGGAATGTCACATAACTCCTCACTGTTTGAGAGTTATGGCCCTACGAAGTTGACGGACCCCCATATGATGGCTTGAAGCTCCATAAAGAAGTCAAAGTGATTGAGAAGAAGAAATTATTATTAAAATGATAAAGCGAAGTGACAAAATCAAGAAGGATTATTTAAATATTAAATTAAGGTGACAAAATCAAGGAGGAATATTTAAATGATAAAGTAATGGAGAACTTTCTATTTATGGCAAGTGGTTAACCCTAAAATGAGGAAAATAGGTTAAGTGACCTAGAAATGAGTTAAGTGACCTAGAATTTGGTTAAGTGACCTAGAAGATGAAGAGTATAAATAAGAGGCAAGGGTCTCTTGTGAAAAGTAAATTTTTGGGAGTATCTCTTGTGTATCTTTTCTGAAGTATCTCTTGAGCATGATTGAAGATCTATTCTGAGAGAGAGAGTGTGAGGAGGATCTCATGGACGCATCAAAGTTTTGGAAATGTATGAGATCTTGATAGAAAAAGTCTCGAAGCTTCAGAAACCCTAGTTTCTAAGCTATACACAGGTTGTAATGGGCCAAAGCGCGTACACATGTGGGTTGTATGAATACAGGGAATGTACAGTGGATAAAGTCATGGAGATTTGTGTTTGAGATGATGAATGATTGTTGAAGACTGAAGGAGGTTCTAGAATTGCACTCTATGGGATCAGATCTGTCACATAGATTCTGGTATGGTGATATTATTGACTTGATGGATATTCTTGTTTGTTTGGTGAATGCTTAAGGAATTCTTGGTATGATTGTTATGATATGGTTTGATTTGGTTGATGGAGTGAGAAGCACTCTTATGATTCAGTATTGATATGATGGTTATAGTATACTGGTTGTTTCCACATGTTTGAGTATCATTTATATTGTATGATTGAGAATCATGAATAATCTATTGGATATCTTGGATGTGTTGTGACTCGCTGGTGTTCATTTTGGACAGTGAAATATAGAAGAGAATGGGATTGCAGGGAGCAAAGGATCTGAGCATGTGAAGCAAAGAAAAACCCTAGTTTCTTAGAAGTGTACGCATGTTTCATATAGACTGAATGCATACATATGCAGGCTGTAGTGAGACAGGGCGTGTACACACACGGGTTGCACTAATGGCAGGTCGTGTACCTATGACAAATTCATATATGTGGAGGATTGTTGCCTCATCTCATTTGGTGTTGAGGATGTAAGATGAGTCTTGCATATTGATATGGTTCTCTTGTAGAGTTGTACTCTATTCGGTTGTTGCTGATAAACCCCAAGGATTGTAGTCCATAATAAAAAGAAAAAATTGTACATACACCTTTTGTTCTTTGTGTTCCTTGTGGTGATGAATTATTGATGATATATTGCTGATATATGTTGTTGATACGTGTTCACATCTAACAGGTTATAAATGACAACAATGAGTAATGTGTTGATGGTGATTGCTAACTAATGAGTTTTGTGTAAGAGGGAATTTTTTGAGAAAATAACCACACATTCATTCACCCCCCCTCTAAGTGTGGTAGGTGTTTCCAACACATATATGTGACAAAATATATCATTACATACGTTAAGATATGTGTGAGACAAGTGTTTGACAAACCACTCAATACCTTCAAGTTCAGAAACAAAATTATACCCGAGAGAACATTTTATTTTGTGCCTTCATAAAGGGTTGCTATTCCTTCTCAAGAAAAGGTATATCATGAATATCATCAAAGTTTTCATCCTCAACGATAGGAGCAAATTTGTCTTGGATCCATCTATTTTTTCCATCATCTGGCTCAACAGTATAATTGGTTTCATCTTCGAATTCCATAGAATTAACTTGATTATGATGATCTTCAATATCCATACGACCCTATTCCTCAATGTGTACAATAGTATTTCTACTACTACTAGGCACTACATATTTGTCTGGCGACAGACACCTAGGAGGATTTTCCTTTATAATTACAAAAATTAATGTATATAAAAAATATTAAACCAAAAGAAAATTTATAAATATATTCAATAGAAAGAGTACAATATATAATAATATTGAATAACTTACCATGGGACGATATGAGAACCCCCCTTCAATGTGCCCATATTTCAAACAATGTGTCTTAACATTTTAAAATAGAATTCTTCTTCTGTTAAACCCCCTACATTTATTGCAAGGGAATACAAGTTTCACATTTTTCCCTACCTTCATTACCTCCTTTAGCCTAGTAGTCTTCCTTTCATTTTATTCATGATGCATAATGTTGTTATTATTATTTGGCATTTGGATTTCCTATTACAACAAAAACCACTGTAGATGCAATCTTAGTACAATATAGCATTTTTTTTTTATAGTACAAATGTCATTAAATATTGACCCCATTTGTGCGTCTATATTTAATTAAGTCATTGTTTTAATTGATTTACTAAATCTTTATAAGAGTACTCGTCAACAATTACTCAAGAGATAAAAATTAACCATATAAATATATACATTTTTACCACATAATCTTCAAAGATTCACTATAAGAAAGTAATTAAATCATTAAACAATTATAAAAGATAACTAGGCCAATATAAGCAATTAAGTAGACATGTTCATAGCTATTTCTTAGAGAAATTAAACCTTTTTTCCCCACAAAAATTAGTTGGCCAATTATGTCATGAGTATTTAAAATGTGAGAAAGAGCTATTAAAAACTTCAAATTTATCCTTCAAAGTACGTTCAAAATCCAAGCTATATAAATCAAGAATTTGATGTGAAACAAGGCATAGGTCATAGAAAAGAGAATATTACATGTGTTGAATAATGAACAATTGATTAAGCTTTTATAGATGCCGCACCTACAACTAAATTGTTGAAATATCTATCTTTCAATGCACTTCTAATGATAGTTAACCACGTCATACCCGATTAAGTCAATAATGGTTAAGCACTTTCAAATGGATATTTGGTTTGTTTAAAGACCCTCAAACATTGTCAGTATATCGACACAGTTCACTCATCTGATGATAGTTGACCACGTCAAACTTGAGTAAGTCAATGACTATTAATCACTTTGAAATGACTATTTGTTTTTTTTAAAGATCTGCAAACATCATTGGGATATTAACATATGTTCAAACTTCCGACGATCTTTGAGCACATCAAATATGACTAGTCAAAATTATATTGCTTCTGTATATTGACAAACATGTGCATTTTAGTTGGTATATGGACAAAAGTTTGCATTGTCGTCACTAGACAAATGCATTTTTGAACTCTCATATATATATCAAAAAAACATCAAATGTGCGTCGTTATAGTGACGACCATACCTTCATTACAAGAAGTGAAAATGTTTATGAAAAATGGCTCCCTGACGTTGTTATAATGACGTAGTGAGCAGGGGTGTCAGAAGTATGAAAGATCAGGGAGCACAAAAAAAATGATTGAAAGTGTAGTAATTTGCGATGGTACGATTAATTTAATGCATATCATCGTAATATTTTGTCAAATTTTTACCTCATATGTATTAGTGATGGTAGTTTTTCCCTTACCTCCCCCTGATCCCCCACCTCAGGTTGCCACGTTAAACATGATTATGGCTATGATGTAATGATCCTCTAAATCATTTGATCCTTGGGTAGTGCCTATCCCATATGCAATTGAAACACTAGGTGATATCAAGTCACTTAGTCCAACAGATTCCCATCTTCCACAAGATCTAGTACCTAAACCTTCCCTTCCTCCGCCTATATTAGTTGATTTTATTTCTTCCTCCCTCTATGGTGAACTTGTTCCTCTTAGTACCCAGGAGTCTAAGTGACACAACCGCACTCCTCGAAGCACTTCTGCTTCAACAAGATCTTCTTTTCCTCTCAGCCCGAAGAACTCCAAGGTTCTTCTATTCTCCTATCGGGAAATCTGCACCCACAGTTCTCTTCGCGCGATCCCCCTTTCTTGACTTATCGGAGGATCAAAACTCGCAGCTTCTCAAGTTCTTGGTTAATCGCTGGGCTCTCGAATCCACGAGACCCGAGATGTCAGTCAATGCTGACTTCCTCTTTCCTCTATCGGGACTTCGACTCTATCGCGGATTCGCTACTCGCGATACCAAGCAATCGGCTCTCTGACTCCCGAGTTCCGATGCGCTGAAACTTTGATGCGATCCTATCATGATTTCTCTACTCGCAACCTTGCTCCTTCATGACTTGGAGTACCTAATACTTGGGATCTCACCCTGCGAACTTCTGAGTTCGCGAGATCTCTCGATCTCTGCCACCTGTCTTCCACTTACTCCTACGGTCCCACGCGCTACCCTTTGGTTGTCGGGGTATCGCGTCTCGAAATATTGCGATTCCCGTTGCCAAATATTGGCCCCCTTTTCTCATGAGATCTCGATGGTCGATCTCGTGAATAATCCAATGGTCCTGGCTGAATTGGATCCACGGCTCTGCACCTCCTGAGCTCTGAACCTTTAGACGTTCATGTCGTAATCTCTTTTCACCTCCTCAAGATTCAACGGCCCACGAAACTTTGCGAAATCTCCTCGAAGGATTTCGATCGACCATTCTTCCTTTGCTAAAACTAAAAAATGAAGGAGTATCTCTCCACGAGACTCGTTCACTCACTCACCAACCTGCGACGCTTCCCTAAGACTTTCAATAGTAGCTTCCCCACACTTTCCCTTCAGTGAACTTGAAGGCCTATTCCTCCTGAGCTTCCTTGCGATTCTCAAGTACTTAGAAGGAACTTTGCATGCACTCCTTGCGACAAATATTCAACTTTGTCTAAGTGTTGAAGCTTTGACTCTACGTGCGCACACCTGCAGCAGCAGTCTTAATTCCCTTTGCTCAGAATCACAACTCTGAGTCTTAACTTGGCCTGCGCACTCTTTTCACAGCTCTTCTGCTCAACTGTACTTTTGGAAACTTAGAACAAAAGTTATCTCTATCTGAAGCCCTCTGTCAATGCACTCCTTGTGGACAAATTCAACTGCACTCCTTGCAGGAATTCTCTGGCTCAGAATAGAGAAACAATTGAAACTAATTCCTTCTTCCTCTCAGACTTCAATCTCACCATGAAATCACATACACAACATATAAAAGCAAATGTATAACAGGAAGCAAACATTCATGAGCATAACATCAATACCCAAAGAAACAAACCATGAATTTGAATCAAAGCTTTCTTCTTATTAATTCAAATGTCTGTACATGGGTGTTCTTCTTACACTTCTCTGCTTGCTCTCTTCTTTCTCAATGCTTCTCTAGATCAGGCTAATGTAACAATGTACAAAGGAGGGTGTCTATATCTGTTTTCCCTCTCGATCTCTAGCTATCAAATCTAGAATTAAATTTCTATCTAACTTTTCATTAACTATCTTAAATGCCTCATCTACCTAAGGATGAGAGCTATCCGCTCAAGGTCCATTTACAATATACAAAGTGTGCCTTCATAAATGGCTTCATTAAGGACTTGCACAACAATCCCAAAGTGTTTTTCAAAATTTGTGATGGCTTGTCCAGTTGTCTTCTGCTCCGTGTTGGCTCGCTTGATGTGATGGTAATGCTCCTGCATCATACTCCTTGGCTTGAGAACTTTCATGGGCTCCTGTCCATGAGCTCTCGCATGGTATGTCCATGCTTCTGTATCTCATCTTCAGTCTCCCAGCTGACATCTTCAACTGGATGATTCTTCCACTTGACCAGATACTCAAAGTATTCTTTTCTTCTGGTCTTCTTTCCCACTCTCTTGTCCAATATGCACTCCATCTGTGGATTTTCTGCAATCGACATCTGCTTCGTCCACTGGATGATTGGTTTCTCAGTTGCAGTCTCTACTTATCCATCCTTGTACGGGTATAAATATGTGATATTGAATATCAGAGATATCTCGATGCCATCCGACAACTCGATCTCATAAGCATTCTCTCTGAATTTCCTCAGGACTCTGCATGGCCCAATTTTCTTCATTTTGAGCTTGTTGTATGTTCCCCTTGGGAACCTTTCCTTTCTTAAGTGTGCCAGAACTAGATCACCAACTTCAAACTGAAGTTGTCTCCGATGTTGATTTTCTCTGCGTTTGTACTCTTGACTTGATTTCAGTAATCGCTCCTTCACCTGGCTGTGAAGTTCTCTCATCGCTTCAGTGAATTCTTCTGCACTAGCGCTGCTAGTAGCAGTCTGTCCTGAATCCCTCAGTTCAGAAAATCCCCTCAGCTACATTCCATATACAACCTGAAATGGATTTTTTCCTGTACTTCGATTCACTGAATTGTTGTATGCAAACTTTGCCTGTGCCAATATGCTATCCCAGCTGCTATGGTTCTCTGTCACCAAGCTTCTCAGCAAGTCTCCTAGACTTCTATTTACCACTTTTGTCTGGCCATATGTCTGAGGATGATAAGTAGAACTAAACGCTAAGTTAGTTCCCAATTTCTTCCACAAGGTCCTCCAAAAATGCCCTATTAATTTAGTGCCCCTGTCTGAAACTATGCTTTTCGGCAATCCATGAAGTCGAATGACCTCCTTGAAAAATAGATTTGCGATGTGAGTTGCATCACTGGTCTTCTGGCATGGAATGAAATGTTCCATTTTAGAAAACCTTTCCACCACTATAAAGATGGAATCAACACCTCTTTGTGTCCTCGACAACCCCAATACAAAATCCATTCTTATCGCCTCCCATGGCCTCTCTGGTATGGGAAATGGCTGATAAAAACCTGCATTATGCTTTCTCCCTTTCGAATGCTGGAAAATTCGACATTTTTCAAGGAACCTCTTGACATCTTCTCTCATCCCCGACCAAAAATATGACTCATTCAGCTTTTCAAATGTTTTTTCATGGCCAAAATGTCCTGCCAATCCTCCACTATGCTTCTCTTTCAACAGATTCTCCCTCATGGAGCATTTTCGAATACACAGTTGATTGCCCTTGAAAAACAATCCCTCCTGGATCATATAATCTATCCACGGACTCCGATCTCTGAGAACTGGATTCTTAGCTGCTTCATACGCTTCTGCAAAATCTGCATCACCTGCGTTCATGTCCCTGAAATTTTCAAAACCTAATGTTTTGACTCGGAATTCCTGTAGCAACAAACACTTCCTGCTCAAAGCATCAACCACTTTGTTAGCAGTACCCGAAATGTGCCTAATCACAAATGTGAAATTCTGCATATACTCTACCCATTTAGCATGTTTCTGATTCAACTTTTCCTGTTGAGTCACAAACTACAATGCATGATTATCACTATACAATACAAATTCATTCGGGATCAAGTAATGCCTCCACTTCTTCAGCATCTGCATGATAGCATAAAATTCTTTATCATACGTGGAGTATTTCAGCGTCGCTTCATCCATCTTCTTGCTGAAATATGCAACTGGTCTATCTTCCTAACTCAAGACCGCTCCTATGGAAAACCCACTTGCATCACATTTCACCTGAAATGTCTTCTGGAAATCCGGCAACACCAACACTGGTTGTTCCATGATCTTCTACTTCAACAGATTGAATCTCTCCTTAGACTCTGCTGTCCAATGAAAAGACTTATGTCGCTTCTTTACTGTGTCCATCATTGCTGCACTAATTCCACTGAAATTCCTGATGAATTTTTGGTACAAACTAGCTAACCCATGAAAACTCCTCAGCTCGAAAATATTTCTCGGTGATGGCCAATTCTTGATCACTTCTACCTTATCTGGATCCATCTTTAATTCATTCGCTGATGTGACAAACCCCAAGTAAATGAGTTATGTCTTCATAAATGAGGACTTTTTCATATTAATCAACAGCTTCTCATGTTGTAGCTTCCTCATCACAATGGCCAAATGCTTCAAATGTTCAGCCTTTGTCTTGCTGAAAATCAGTATATCATCCAGATATACGACGACAAACTTTCCGATGAATTCCCTTAGGAATTCATTCATCAACCTCATAAACGTACTTGGTGCATTCGTCGAGCCAAACGACATGACTAGCCATTCATACAGTCCTTCGTTGGTTTTGAAGGTTGTCTTCCACTCATCGTCTTCTCTCATGCGAATCTGGTGATATCCGCTTTTCAAATCAATCTTTGAAAAGTACCTTGCCCCACTCAGGCAATCCATTAGATCATCCATTCTCGGCAATGGAAACCTGTACCTGATGGTTATCTTGTTTATCGCTCTTCAGTCGGTACACATTCTCCAGCCTCCATCCTTCTTTG
>SNQJ01S0044232.1:142032-160457 GCA_010110895.2 Picea sitchensis
TAGAATAAAAGTTATCTCTATCTGAAGCGCTCTGTCAATGCACTCCTTGTGGACAAATTCAACTGCACTCCTTGCAGGAATTCTCTGGCTCAGAATAGAGAAACAATTGAAACTAATTCCTTCTTCCTCTCAGAATTCAATCTCACCATGAAATCACATAAACAGCATATAAAAGCAAATGTATAATAGGAAGCAAACATTCATGAGCATAACATCAATACCCAGAGAAACAAACCATGAATTTGAATCAAAGATTTCTTCTTATTAATTCAAATGTCTATACATGGGTGTTCTTCATACACTTCTCTTCTTTCTCTCTTCTTTCTGAATGCTTCTCTAGCTCAGGCTAATGTTACAATGTACAAAGGAGGGTGTCTATATCCATTTTCCCTCTCGAACTCTAGCTATCAAATCTAGAATTAAATTTCTATCTAACTTTTCATTAACTATCTTAAATGCCTCATCTACCTAAGGATGAGAGCTATCTGCTCAAGGTCCATTTACAATATACAAAGTTCTCCTTCATAAATGGCTTCATTAAGGACTTGCGCAACAATCCCAAAGTGTTTTTCAAAATTTGTGCTGGCTTGTCCAGCTATCTTCCGCTCCGCGCTGGCTCGCTTGATGTGCTGGCGATGCTCCTGCATCACTAAGCGAGTGCATAAGAAGAGTCGACAGATGAAATGAATCTTAGAGGGCATGTATCCATCCTATGGAGATCATACCAGAGTTAAGCTTCCATCTTCTTATGATGATGTTGGGGACAAAGTACCAACCTATGAACATCATGTTAGGAAAAAACCCACGAATATGTATCGATTAATGTACCAACCTCTAGACATCATGTTTGGAAGAGGATCTTCCATGGGTATTATAACGAGCATAGTTTATTCTCAATTTAAATATCATAAAAAAGAAACCAACCCCAAGCACGATTTCATTCTCTTTTGCAAGCTAATTAAAAATTGAAGAATACAACCGAGCATAATTTTATGACTTTTTCAAGATTGTAAAAAATATATGAAAAAGGAACTCTTTGGAGTCTCCTTTAAGCTCTTTTCACACTCCCTAAAAATGAAAATATTTTCGAGTGAGCTTGTTTCCTTTCACACTCATTAAAACGATTTGAAAGGGAATCTTTTCAGCGTAAGTTTAACCCTTTTCTAGACTGTATGGACTAATTAAGAAAAATGAATACTCTAGTCAACCTTGGATAGAAGAGTTCTCCCTTGTATTTGTTTATGTTTTTTCAAGCTTAGGAGACTAAATTTACAAAAAAGAAAACCATTGGAGTCCTCTTTAACATCTTTTTAGACTCTCTAAACATGAAAATACCATTGATCTTTCCTTCTTTGGGCTCGTAAAATTATGCATTGAAGGAGCCATACAGGACCAAACCCCTCCTTCTTTAGGTTCGATAAACATATGTTGAGGAAATCATAGAATATGAGATACACCAAGCATCTCTTATCCTCCTCAAGATCGTTAAAAAACAAATAGGTACTCACGAATCATGGTGGGGAAAAAACTAAAGGAAGTGGGTCAAGTTTTTTGGAAAACATTATGGTAGTTATTTGTTGTCTCCTTTGAACATGGCACCTGTTTGCATCATGTATTACACTTTGATAATATTCTTGTCTCTGAGTCATACTAATCCTAAGAGTCTTCAAACTTTTTTGTCTCACCCAAAGAGTGCCTCGATGATCATCGCACTATGTTTTGGTCTATCTCTTAGTCGATTAAATGCTGGCAAGTTATTTTTTCGTGCCTCACAATGTTCAAAGGAAGTTTTGCCTCAAACCAACCATTTTGTAGTATTACCATCTTTAATCCTTGTGTCAGTACATAATCATTTAATACACTATCTTACATCACTTTCTGGTGTCTTTTTCATGTTGATTATGGGGTAAACATCATGGCCCTCCTTCGATGAGTATGTTCATGTTGAATTCAACACATTATCTGGGAATTAGACTTAGAAATCGGTTAGTACATTGGAGCTTCCATGCCTCAATGGAAGGTTTCCTCACCTTCAAGAATAGGTTTACACCATTTTCCTCTAATCGAATGATTCCATGGATGTTCGACTTCACCTCATTTATCCACATTTTCTAGAATGTACTAGACTACCTTGGGAGTCATTGTCATTATTGGTGACTTTCCTTGCACCTGTTAGCGATATACATTAATTGGCCATTAATCAAGTGGTTTCTACCATGTTTGACATCAATACATCTATTCACGTGGCTAGAATCATGTTATTTTTGGATCAAGATGAAGACCCTAGGTTGGGTGCTTACTCTATTATATGCTTTGTTGAGGCTGCATTGGAGATCATTTGAGTATGCAGTATATTATAGTATGACCATCATATTGGAAATCTCATTGATGTATATGTTGTCACATAGATCCACTTCATATTGGTCTATGGATATGTTTTCTTCATATCATAGCACTATTTTGTATTATCTTGTGGATATTATTAGATCATGTCATGGAAGTATGGATCCACATTGTATCTTTGGTGGCCATATTCTTAGTTAGTACTTTCATGGATCTGAATTGTATTCGTCAACAACCATACAGTTTATTCGAGCATAGGTATGCCTGCCTCAGGGATGATACATATATAGTGTTTGATGTTTTTTTGCATCTTCCTCTAGACTCTCTTTCTCTATCACCCTTTCATTAATATTTTTGTAAAGTGTTTCAACCATCATTTTCTCCTCTGATCTCACACTTTAGGTGGAATATGTCACACACCTAAATGGCGTACCACAAAATGTCACACTTAAGTGTCATATGCACCTTACTAAGTGTCACATGCACTTTATCAAGTTTTGTATGCACCTTACTAAGTGTTGCATGCACTTTATTAAGTGTTGTAACTTTGACATCATGGAAGAACATTTGTCATAATCCCTACTCATTTTGGAGGATAAGAACTCATCATGAGAAGGCCAAAACAATGCCTTTTTCCTTGATATTTGACCATTTTTTAATATCAATGCTCCCCTACCCATGTATTGGGAGCGTTGAACTCTTGTCAACACTCCTCTTCCCATGTATAGGGAGTGTTTTCAACTCCATGTGCTTAGTGTTGGGGGAGTGTTGAAGTGGTTAAAGGGAGTTATGGTTATCCCAACTTATTTTAAGGGTTAGTTCCGAGAATATGAAGTCAATGATTCAATTCATATCTTATGGATCCATCTTAGATAAACCCAATCCCAACTTATAGAGATAATCCTCAACCATTACACAAAATAATTCATGGTGGTTAAGCCTCCAACTCCTATATAATGAGTGCATTCCAAGGTGAAAGGGAAAGAGAATTGGGAGCAACATACTTTTGATCTTGAAGCATTCAAGAGAGGCATAGATATGAGAACTTGGGAGGATTTGTTGCAACATCAATGTTAGATTGTAAGTGCTTCACCATGGATTTATATTAATACATAACTTGTCCTATTCCCTTCATGTTTTGTGTCACTTGTTACATGCATGTCTATTGTTTTTAAAGTCATCATAGATAGATTTATTGTCACCTAACAATATAGAGTAGAAGAAAGGATATTCCTCTCTATTCATTGCAGGTCCTATCTTGCACCTAAGAGATTGGTCAACAAGGTCAAAGGATGGAGAAATGAGGACAAGCATCATAAAAAGGTATGTCATCCATATCTTTCTTATTACTCTGATTTTTTAAGTAGGTCTAAAGGGAATTTAGTGTCCATTCTTTTTCTCCTATATTTAGATCAAAGAAGGGGTCTTGATCGAAAGGGGGCTTTCACCTATCCACATGGGTAACTTTACCATAACATTAGGCCCATAGGGAGAATTGCAGATGAAGAAAGGGAAAGAGAAGAGGCCAGAAAGAAGGAAGAAGAAGAGGCAGGAGAAAAAATGATCCACTGCAACTACATCTATGCAGTCGATATCTACTAGGGAAGAGGAAGAAATAGTAGATAAAAAGAGGAGAAAAAAGGAAAAGGTCTATAAGAAAAAGAATTACATAGCTCAAAAGAAGAGAAATATTACAGAAGAGGCTAAAGACAAATCCAAAGTCAATGCAACAACAACCACTGCAGAGGTAAGAGAAAATGAAACTGTATATAAGGAAGAAATAAAAAATAACAACAATTGAGAAGATGACATCAGAAGAAACAACAATAATATATGCGGCTAAAAAGGAAGATAAGGAAGCAAATGACAAAGAAAATGAAGAAGAATGACAAAGGAAGGACACTGAAAAAAGAAATGATGATTCTCAATTGATGGACACCAATATTCCATATATATCAACAACATGTGTCAACGAACATACACCATTCAATCGATTACGTTTGGGACTTTGTACTTCATTTAGACCAAGTGAAGAAACCAACCTAAATAAATTGACATACGACAAGGAATGAGGTAGGATTGTGCAATAACAAGTGAAGAAAGTGCCTATGACGAGGAGGAATCCGATTTCAGTTCTCACGCAAACTCCCATAACAAGAAATATTAGTGAATATATGGTTTCCATCACCTCCACTGGCCCCGCTTTCACCAACGCCACAAAAGATAATGTCTGAAAGATACACCAAAAAAACCTCGATCAAGAAGAAAGGATTAGGGAGATGGAGGAGAATCTTCATTGGGGAAATATCCATGAGGGAAGCCTTCAAAGCTTCAAGGAAAGTACTTAGTTTCTAGCAACTATATGATTGAGGTTTAAGAATAATTTGGTTTAATTCACAACTCATCTAGTAACAATAGTTTTCTCCTAGCTAGGGTAGGGTAGGATAGATTAGAAGTAGATTATATTTATTTGTATACATAGTATTCATGTACATCTTTACATTTCATAACCATTCATCTTTCTCCCTCACAACCAGTAATGGAAACTGAGACAGAATCCAGATGGGTCTCCTAAGCCAAACATTGCATAGTATAATTGGGACCTCTTATCGAGGATTACCCCTTAATGTTGTTGGGCCATTCAGCCACATAAACACCTAGACAAGAGGATTAATTTAGTAACTTTTATTACATCTAACCCCTCACCATCACTAATGGTCAAATCTGCACCAATTGTAAATCACTAAACAATTAATTGGAATGTATGGCTATTTTAAATTGGATTCAAGAGATGGCATGAAGGAGTTTTGTTAGAAATCACAAGGGATGTTATGGTATTGTAATGAAATTTGTATAAGGTGGGAGACAAAGAGGAATTGTTTCCATGCCACAATCAATCATGTTGTTGAAATATATGTAGGTTGAAGCCCCCATGCCACATTGGATATATGGTTGGGATGGTTGTACCCACTCCAACTAATCCTTCATTATGTTCTCTTTATACATTTACATATATTCATATATTCACTTATGTATAGTGTATTATAATTTCTAATGTCTTAGTATGTGATGACTATTACAAGGGCCTAAGAGGCCTCCCAATAGTTGTCAATGTAGAGAAAAGAGTATTTTTGAAGATAGTGAATTTCAACAATTTAAAATCTTTGTGGTGGGTTTTGAAACTTGCTTAGAATGAGTTTTAAGGACACGTTGCAATGAAGTTAGCACACAGTGAGTTTTTAAAGGTTTTTTGTAACTTCCAAAAATTTGATTGCGCCATGTTTGAAACTTGCCCCAATGATCTTTTTGAAAAGTTCCACAAGACTATGAAAAGTGTTTTTCTTAGTGTTGGAAGACTATTAATTAATACTCTAAAGACAAAATTAAACTTATAAAGATATTCAAGTAAATCATTTAGCAAAAAACAAATTTCAAAGAAACTCTCTACGTCTGAAATTCTTCAACGATTCTCTTGAACTTGAAATAATGATGACTTAGGATAGAGCATCGATTGTCCAAGTATGGATTAAAGAAAAAAATTCCTTACTCAAAATAAAAGTTAAGGTCATTCTTCTTTATAACTTTCATTAAGGTCAAGCAAAAATAACTTAAGTTAATAAAGGAAACTTAGGCATGATGATGAAAATTTAAAAGGTGGTACCCAAAGTCTTGAGAATTTTGGGTTTGTTGAGATATCAATAGTGCCTTGAAACTTTTATAGCCCATTTTAGGTATTGAATTGTAATTTTTGGAATCATAACTTTATAGATGTAGTTTCCATCCTTTTAAGGTTGATATACACATGGAGAGATTTCTAATAGTGAAAGGGTCACCTCAATTAGTATTCATATGAGGAAACTGTTCCTCCCTCAACATGAACTATGTTGATAACCACCATAGTACTAATTGTATGATACATCAATGCCCATTACTCACACATGTGGATCTAGTTCTGTGTGTAATTTTAAGAATATTATAGAGGGTCCAAAATCATAACCCTAATCAATATTTGAAGCATGAAAAAACCCTAACCCTAATTCTAGACAACTATCTTACCATGTTAGATACCAGGCCAATAGGAAATGAAAGGGCTCCATTCTTATGGTATTGATTAATTGTTCCATAAATGAGAAGAGAAAGAGAGTGGGATATTGGAGCATAACAAATGAATTAGAATACCTTGTAGGGGAAATATAGGCCCATAGTGTCCATTGTGAATCCATAGTGATTTCACATTTCTTTGTTTTCTCATTTCATGACTAAGAATAAAAAAGAAAGGCATATCCCTCACCTTCTAGTTTGGTTTTCTAATACTGGATTTTCCAGGGTACACCTTGCATTAATTATGTGGATGGTTGGTATTTTTTTTAGCTTATTTTATTTTAGTTATATTATTTCAATATTTTGTTCACTACACTAGTAATAATATATGTTAATTTTAAATAAAAAACTGCATAAAAAAGAGTTTTCAAACTCTATTGTGGTAAAATTTGTACCAAAATATCAACAATAGTTTATCTCTCAAAGTTAGAACAAGTGGATCAACTTTTTATTCTCTTTTCTCATTAACGCAATTAAATATTTACACATTATACATGGGAGTTTTATATATTTGTTGTAGTTTTATGAGTTACAAAGGTAGTTAAAAAGATGGCATTGAGAAAAAATGTGGTTACCTACTCGATGAGAACCCTCCAAAATTCTCTTTTTTTAGAGGTCAAATTTAGTGGTTGTTTTTACACCCATTTCAAAAAAATGGTTCTCCAAAATCACCCATTTTTTAAAGGCAATTGTTTGACATTTTGAATTTTCTTAAGTATAAACTATTGACGTTCTTTTAAAATGTTATTTTTTCAAAAAAATTTAAATGTTTATTTTTATTTTTTATTTTTATTCAATTTTTTCCTCATTTTGTCTTTCAATATTTTTAATTACAAAAGTTAAAAAAAAATCCAATCCATTCGATCCTCTTTCACCCCACTTAAAATAAAATAAAAGAAAGGAATTTTTTATATATAAAAACAACATTTATATGAAAGAAAAAAACACCTACTTCCAAAATTTTCAAAGAAAAATATTAAAAATAATGATGATGATTAACGTCCATTGAGACCGAATTGGTCTATAAAACCGTAAGAAGGTAAGGGGTTACTTGTGATTATTTATAATTTTGTTTATGTGCTAAAAAATTATTAAGAGAGGTTTTCAAGATCACCATAGTTTTGTTGAGTTAAAAGATTAGGAAGGTTGGTATTGTGAAAAATATTTTGAAATTGAGATCTAATCTGGGTATAGGATGGAAAATATAAGAGAAAGTTTTTTTCATCTTCACCCTCTTAGTGTCACAAAGGTGACACACTCTTTCATCCCACGGCATTTTAGGAATTGACGAATGCTCGAGTTCACTATGGAGCTCACGAGAGTTTGTTCTTATTTTAGCAATGCTTATTTTTTTCTTTACACTTGTAAAAACATAGAGATAATTTTTATATTATACATTAGAGTTGATTACCTCCTTATATTACCTTAATTTTTTTTTCCTCTAAGTCTTTATCACACCACAGTTTCTCCTTAAATTTTGATTTAATAATTTTTTAATAGTATCCTTATTCTACAAAATGGTCTCTTCCATGATTCCCCAATGTCTTAGCCAAGACTCAGCATCCTTATGCATCCCCGCTTGACTCGAAGGTGGTTATGGAAAGATTTTGAAGAAATTTTAGGAAGCCTCTTGTCTTCCATGTTGTTTAACTTGTTTTTATACATTAGGTATCTAGTCATATCCATGATTTCAATGGGGGAAAGGCTTGCCTCAAAGAGAAGGATAAGATAGGGAATATTTCCTTTAATTTTGAGATTATAGGTTATTAAATTCTTTTGGATTTTCTTTATCTTTATCCATGGTTGTCGAGAAATATTGCATCTTCAAACTTTCCATCCGTATAGAATAATAGGAGTAACAAGAGTCTCAAAGAATATTTTTTTCTTATCCCATATCCAAATATAGACCGATTTAGAATTGTTTTCAAGCCCATAATATGATTTCCATCATCCATTTATCCTTTTTTCAATGCTATTATTCCAATTGAGCTTGTGGTAAATATCTATTCCAAGATATTTTTTTGAAGTCACTTCCTCCAAGTTTTTGTTGTCATATATGAAAGTATCATATGTGATCTTATTGTATTTAACGATCATGACTTTTGTTTTGTTAGTATTAACAATCATACCCATATTGGAGTGAAAATCGTCAAGGATTCTCAGTTTCTCTCCAATATCGTGAGGACTCCTCGCCATAAGAACAATATCATCAACATAAAAAATAATATCGATGACTATATCAGTGAGGGTTGGGTTGACACAAATTGTTTCTTCCAAACACTCTTCTAACTTGTCAATGTATATGACAAAAAGGATAGGGTACAAGGGACAACCTTGATTGACTCCAAAATTGTAGTTAATTTCCTTCGAACAACCCTCAGTTTTCTTAAAATTGGAAATAACATTCTCATACAATATTATAGCAACAACTCTCAACTTGAAAGGAACTTTCATCTCTTCCAACCTATCCCAAATGTTTTTCTGGGGAACTATATCAAAATATTTTCTAAAGTCAACAAAAAAACATAAGATATTGGTTTTAGTATTGTGGAACTCCTCTCTAATGATCCTAAATCTAACAATATGGTCTACAGTTGAATGATATCTCCTAAATTCGACCTAGTCTTTAGATATTTTACCATGACTTTGTAGCTAAAGGATAATTGTTTTTTCCAAAATAATTCCATATAGATTGGATAAAATTGGACTAATCATAATGGTCCTATAAATAGAGGGAATATTTCTATCCCCATTTTAAAAAATAGGTACAATGAGTTTTTGTGTCCAGGTTTTAGGGAAGCCATCCTTGAATACTAAATTGAAGAGCTTGTGTATGTGAGGGATGTTATGTTGATGATATTGTAGCTTCAGGAGGTATCCCCAGATGAGGTCAATGCATTAGACATGTGGGAATATTCGTTGGCACCACATTATCCTTTCGTTTCAGTGAAATTTTCCTTGAAATGAGGCTAGGTCCTCATGGTAAATTTGGCAGGATTTGTGGGCTTGTGATTGGGTGTTACACCCACAAAGAGGTATACAATATTCTTATTAGTTTTTGAGTTTAGAAGGGGTGCCTAAAATCAATCATTGGACTTGTATATAAAGGAGAGATATCATTGTGACATTTTCTCATTGTGGAAGAATGGAGTTAGCATAAGTGAGTCTACACTTGTGCTAGGTGGATTGGTGTTTTAAGCAAAGGAAATTTTTCATGGTGGAAAATATGGCCGAGAGGAAGAGAAGTCAAATTTACAAAATTGTACGAAGGTGTCCTTACAATGGTTTTATGTACTTGTATGTGATTTACAAGAAGGAAAAGCATGTATGTATGTGAGTTGCAAGAGAGTGAATCGTGTATGTACACAGGTTGTAGTGGGAATTGTCCCATATACAAGGGTTGAAATAAATAAAAGAACATATGTATGTAGGTTGCAGTAAGGAGAAATGTGTACATAGTTTTCTAGGAAGGAGTGGGTTCGTATAGGCTGACAGGTGACAACATCAGGTCATACAGGTGGTATACAATCAATTTGTGGGAAGAGAAAGTTTCTAGTAAATGGTTAAGTTTTAGTTTTCTAATTTGTATGATTATTGGAGGAGAAGGTTGTCCTCATATTTTGGTGATATTTGTATTGGTTGAGAGGACAATGGTGTCCTCATATTTGGTGATATTGTACTGGTTGGGAGGGATGGTTTTTCCCTCATAATTTTTGAAGTTAAAAAGATTACGCAACTAAATTTTTTGTCTTATGTGTATTGATGATTCATCTATGATAGTTTGTGTTTTTGATTCATTTAATTTAGGTCAATAATTTTCAGTGTAAAATTTTTCAATTATAATAGCTAGGGTTTTACTATTAGATCACTAGGAAGCAATTTTCAGATATGAAAATTGATCACATGGAGTTGCATGTGAAATGTGACATGAGCATAGGCCCGCCAATTTAAAAAATTTCATCTTGGTAGCCTTCAATGTCCTTAGCTTTCTCATATGCAAGCCTCTTAACCTTGAACTCTATGTCATCCAAAGAAAAAAATTCATTCCTTATAGGAACAATAGGAATGATGTCCATGGCATTAGGGAACCTGTAAAGACTTTTAAGGTAGGAATTTAAGCCCCTTGAGGGAATCATATTATTTTCTTTAGTATTGTGAATTAGAAGTTTCCTCCATAACTTATTAGTATTAATCTTAGAAAAGTGTAAAACCTGCTCTTGCTTTTTATTTATATAGTACATTTTTTTTCCTATTAACTAGGGATTTGTATGTATTGATATTATCAAGTTTGAAGGACTCATTAGAAGCATCCCTAATGGATTTCCTAGCAATTTTACATTATTTATCATACCAAGGGTTGGTTGTTATATTCTTATTTTTACAAAACATCTCAAAACAGAACTTGTTAATATAAGTGGAAAGGGTAGTTGTAAAATTATAAGTTAGGAGATGTAATTCACTATTTAAGCCATTTAATAAAGGATCATCTTTACTTTTTCAAAAAGAAGTTGCCTTTGATTATTAGAAATGTATTCAATGGTGCTCTTTTGCATGGAATGTTTAGAGTTAGGGTTAAATGTCTATGATCCACTAGTACACAATGCGAGATAAATGAAAAAATAAATAACCAAAATCCACATATAAATGACCATTTTTGAGTTGGTGACAACTAGTCATTAATTAGTAGTCACTTATCACGCGACTAAAAATGTGGTCATATTTATCTTGGTCATTTATATCTTATCTTGTGGTCATATATTTGGTCATTAATCGTGGTAATTAATGACCAAATTAATGACGAAATATGACCATAAGATAAGCTATAAATGACCAAGCTAAATATGACCACATTTTGATCGCATGATAAGTGACTGCTAATTAATGACCAAAGTTTCCATTTGGTCATTTATATGCAAATTTTTTTCATTTGTTTGGTCATTTATCTCTCACTTTTGTAGTGGCCATTTATCCCTTTTTAGTGGCTTCAGACTATAAATGACTAATGTGGTCATTTTTAGTCATTTTGAGCTCCTTCACATCACAAGTTAAAACATTGAATTAGTAAAGGCCAATTACAGTAGTTATAAAAACATAAATAGGAAGACAATAAAAGAAGAATATTGAAACCAAATATAATTTGAATGTTGTATTCAATTGGTTCTAGGATGGAGACATTTATGTTCCTCTATGATGATCATACAAGCTTGCCTAAAGCCTTACATACCTTACTCTCCTTGTCAGAGTAAGGTTTTTAGTTACAATGGTTTTCATATGCAGACTGAAGATTTGAGAAGAGAAAATTGAAAACATACAAAATACATTATATAGAATGTACTCTCAACAACTAATTACCACACTAATACTAGATACAATTGAAATAATAAAATTACTCTGCAAGTACTCAAAGAATTGTCTTTTAGCATGCTCATGTTTTGGAAGATAATATCCATATGCATATGTCCACTTCAGCACACATCTACATTCAACTATATTTACTAAAAATAATAAGAAGAAAAAATAAGCATCTAGTCATCTCAAAAAATAAAATAAATAACCTAGCTTCACTAATTCATGTCTTTTAAGTAATAATGTATAGTGTAGAATTATATGTTCCAAGTTTCTAACCAATTTGCAACTTTACATAGAAGATTTATGAGACAAGTGTGTTCACCAAGAGTAATCCATGTACACCAACATAACTCAGAAAACAAATGAAAAAAAAAGAAGAGAATGGAAGATTATTAATGATAAAAAAAAAGGTACATAGAGGGTTTAGCATCCCTCAAGAAGCTATCAACAGTCTCACACAATTCCCCAGGGTAGATCTACCTTTCTTTGCCTAGATCTCTCTATACAATATGTACACAGTTACATGTTAGGTATGAATATGCTAACGGTGATCCTAATATTCACATAGAATTCTTAGATATATGTGGAAAAGGGGAAGGGTGGAGTGTTTGTGATAGGCCTTGAAGAGATGAACCATACAAACTCTAGTAAATAAATAGAGCATATATGTAGAAATTTTTGTTTTAATCTTAATTCCACGTGTCCAAGTCCATCAATGAAAACACCATCAAATGTGCCATATGATCCAACCTCTTTGACATAACATATTGCTTATTTGATTTGAAATTTTCTGTGACTGGATATAATTTATAATGAAGTTCACCAACATCATCGCTAGACAACTTCTTCCAACCTTAAGAACCCACATAGTGCATTGAAAGAAATAAAATTCATTACACATAATATCATAAATAAACTACATTGATAATGAAATATATCAAGTATTTCAAATTATAAAATACTTCATACCACTTTCCACACCCCCGTTGGCACCATCAATAAATGTTGCATGGTATATAGAGAGACGAGCTAGTTCTGCAAAGTCTTCCACTAGCTTATCACAACGATACTTGTGTTTGTGATCATAAGAGAAGAACAAGTGAGTACAAAGTGAACTTCAAACAATAGAAGATGAAAAATACATTAAAAATTGTTAGAAAACCCTACCCACTGTCAAGGACACCATAAGCATATGGAAAACTAGATCCAACAGAAAAACACGTTCCCTTAAGTCCTCCTCCTTCACTTTCAACATAATATAGACCAAGGACCTCTGAGTTTAAAGCCAATAATAACATTATTATTCTTGTTAGAACATAATACAAAACACTTCCACTATAACATCAAGTTTTCTATTACGGATTCATCCCATCCAACAATAATTGTGCCTATTGACATGCCCATTCCTCGATATGAGTAGAGGATATTAGCCAAAAATTTAGAATCAATACCTATCACTGATATTCTCCACTTGTTTTCCATCGCATATAACCGACATTGTTATGAGGAATAAGAAAATTAAATGTGAATGCTACACAAAATAATCTTAATACCTTCAAGATAAAGACAGAACAAGGATTCCTACAACCAATCAAATACCAAAGAAATCATGATGTATTAACATAACATATCTCATTGGTGATAATCATGAATCCCAAAAAACCTTCATAATGTTATTCAAAAAACCATTTTTTCCCAACAAATTATCAACTTCAAGCAATTCAAAAGGCATAGAAGATCACTTAGTCCCACTATTTTCCAACTTAAAAAGGTGTAAATATAAATTTTTAACATAAAGAGCATCCTTCAGTTTCAAATTTTGAACTATTTATCACTTCCATGCTTCCATCTGGTTTATTTCATTAACATACTACACTACAATCCAAACATATAGGCCTGAAAAGCACCTAGAGTTTATCTTTGTGTTTATGAAGCAATTTGGTAGCTCCAGGAAGCATAGTGACATGTGCATCATGCCCACAAGCATGGATTTTTCCAATTTTCACACTGTTATGATCCCAATCCATGAGCTCCTTCACATCACAAGTTAAAACACTGAATTAGTAAAGGCCAATTACAGTAGTAAAAGCATAAATAGGACAACAATAAAAGAAGAATATTGAAAAGAAACATAATATGAATGTTGTATTCAATTGGTTCTCAGATGGAGACATTTATGTTCCTGCATGATGATCATACAAGATTGCCTAAAGCCTTACGTACCTTACTCTCCTTGTCATAGAATTCTTAGGACTGCATGCAAATTAGTATGACCGTAGGTAGCTTCATAAATGGTGTTTATAAAAAACAATATGTGTTGTGCACTCCTATTTAACACACTTCTCATAAACAATTGAGTTGAATTTCTATTATATTGTGAGAGATTACAAATAAAACAGTCTGCACATTGAATAATAGGAAATCACAAAATGCAATATAATAATCACACAAAATACTATTAAAATACTTAATACACACAACATCATCCAGGTGAGTCAGGCCCTAACCCTCTAGGACAATCATAAAATTCACAATGATCAATGCATAGATGAAAACCATCTTGCATAGATGAAATCCATTTAACCATCAAACCAACCTTCATACTGGAAGCTAGCCCTTCGAATCCAGAGAGGGCTCTCTCTTATAACTCAATCAAGCACTGACTGGTTATATAATAGTCACAATGGCTATATCTTCAGTGAATAGGGTTTTAAAATATGGTAGGGAAGAGTGAAGAATTCATTGGGCATGGAGTCATAAAGAAATATATCAATTAAAGGTTTTCAAGATTGGTTGGTATGAATAGGTGCTCTCGAAGGAAAGGTAGTTGGTACTATATCATACATTAAACAATTGTAGTATGGTGGTGGTGGAAAAGAGAAATTATAGGTCAATAATAGCAAATAATCTATCTTAGGATGAATTCTGCTATAATATCATAGGACTGGTGTAGATAGATGAATGTAGAGATACAAAGAATTAAAAATGAATTCTATATATGTACACATCATAACACATCATGATTTACAAAGAAAGAATAACACAAAGAAAGAATTCATTCAGAAACAAAAGAATAACACATCATGATTTACAAAGAAAGAAAACATTCACTAAGAGACAGATTGAATATTACCAACACAAGAATCTCCGAAAACAAAAATTCATGTACTTCTGCTCAAAAATTATTTATTGATATCAAAACTGATGCAACAAGTCCGAGTGGTTTTCTCAGCACCCAAACCCCTTTACATTAAAAAATGATATATTTTATAGAAAAATAAATCTATTAGCTATCCCCAAGACTTTAGGAATCAAATCCTATTATTAACCAAAAACATAAACAATCCCTAATTTGTCATAGGAAATTTGGAATTGTTGGAGTCAAAATCCCTTGAATCTGGAAACAATCTTATGCCTTCTAATATTCCTCCTTTAAATTTGGAACAAAAGCCTTCAAATCTAGTCTTCATATTAAAAATTTGGGATCTGATCATAAATGATGATCTATGCAAAGGATACCCTTCCAAATATAGAACTAGAAGACTTTTATGCCTTGAATTTTGGGATTATTGACTGATCTTTTTCTCTAATTCTCTTACCATTCTTTTTTCATGATTGGATGGTAAAACACTTAAAAATCTGATCCACTTGATTATTTGGCACAATATATCCAGCTGGAATTTGAATAGACTCGCATGTAGGATGAATGTACACTTTTTCATCGTTCCTGGTGAATTTCATTGCAAAAACTCTTCCTACAACACTTTTGCAGTGAATCTGGCTTCTTCAGAACTTTTGCAGTGTGGAGTATTTCTCTACAAAATATCTGTTTCAAGAACTTTCGATGTGAAATTGTGTTATAAAACAACGCTCTATGTAAAATGTAGCTAAGACAATTTGGGCTCACATAACTAGCATTTGACCGACAAATGCAACAACAAATTGAGGTCTCTCAATGTCCTTGGATGAGCTTCAAACTTGATGGGAAATACAAGTCATCCTTGTAGTTAGCCTACCACCTATGCTGTGAAAAATACCAGTCATTTGCATGTAGAATTAATTTTGAAATTGTTCTATATATTCGCTTCCATGGACTTGTATGATAAGAAAAATTGTTTATTTGAGCGTCTGCAGAAAAGGAATCGACACTTTTTTATACCAATCCTCCATCAATCATGCTACAGCTCCTTTGTATTCTTTATGCATGTAAAGGAAAAGAATAATGGTTTCCATTGAGATCTCACACTTTGTGGATGGGACCAAGATTCTAGAAAAAATGCTAATCTTGTTGATTAGGGAAATATTTTGATAGAACTATTGATTCCAAACCAAAGTAAACTACATCAATTTCTGCTTATTTGGAAAAATGTTTTGATATTTTTGAAACACATTGAATTTATCTGAATATGTCTTCATTGAATTTGGCATTTCCATGGAAATGTAGTAAATAGAATGCCACCTAGACCTGTACTAATGCCTCCAACTATAGTAGATATTGATAGATCACCCATGATCGGAGCCCTGACACAACTGCATGAATAGCCCTGCAACGGTAAAATCACTATGGTGGTACCCGACATTAATCTTCCCATTTCTGTAGCATGGATTATTATTGGGTGTCCCAGGACTTGAAGTTCTTGTCCTGATAACTCCAATGACAGTCAAACCACTGCCTCCTGCCAATCCAGTTATCTTCAATGCACATATGGAGTTATTCACAATCATGACTTCATGTAACATGGGATTCAAGAAATTGTTGTTGCCAATCATGTGGTTCTAGTTATATTTCCTTACATCCTTGAGACTTGCAATGGATTTTGGGCAGTCAGAACGGTTCTTTCTGGTCACAATTATTTTCAAATGATGATGCTTGGGTTCATGCTTAGGCTCTGATTTACACTGCAAGGACTTCCTTAAAAAAAACAGACAGTCGACATTATTAGCTGAAGATTATCTTGCACTCAATCAATTTTTGAGATCCATCATGATTATAGAGACTCCACGTATGGATCTTTATTTTCCCTATTTTTAGTTGTTGTTGCTTGTTCATTTACTATGTTATTAGAAGCTTGGCCTTTTTCAGATATTGATGAAGCAATACTTGCCCGTTGCTTCTTCTCCTTTCACCTTTCATTCCTCTTTGTAGACTTGTTCTTTCATTTGGACTCCACAAGTGGGTCATACCCTAGAGGGGACTAGGGTATTCCTTTTCTCAAAGAGCACCTTTAGACTGATAAATGACGATTTATTCCCAAGGGACGTATCTTTTTCGAATGCAAATGGGTTTGCGAAGGGTGCCATCAAGCCTCCTTATGGGTACCATGATTCTGAGGGCCTCATATCCCACCCCATTTTGTGCACATCCAACAATCATTATTGTCCAAGACACTGCATCTCTTTTACTCATTTTTTCAAACAAATCATGCGATTTCTCTATGCTACCACATTTTGCAAACACATTTAGAAGGGTGTTGTCCACCATAACATTATACTAAAACTCAATTCTAATTTTCTCTTCATGGATATTCATTCCCTAATTCAAATATGACAAGGACATGGACACTGACATCATGCTTACAAATGTCTTCATGTTGGGCTTCAGACTTGTCTGTTGCATTTGTTCAAAAATACTCGGGGATTCCTCTCCACAATCATTCCTAGCATACCCTGTGATCATGGTTTCCTAAGAAATACCATTTCTTTGACGAATATTTTCAAACACATCATGTGTTTTCTCTTATGATTGCATTTGATTAAAAAGATGCAATCCCCATTAAATGCATACCCGCCAATACTTGTATGCAATGAAACCATATTAGGTTTCGGAATTTTATCAAATACTTGTTGAGCATAACAACTTTGGGATACTTCCCTAGAAGGGTTCCTTACAGTTTTTGCAACCTGTAATATAATTTTCATTAGGGTCAAGAGTAGAAAATATACATACATGGGGATGGTTCTTATGCCAGGCCTTCTGCTCCTCAATAGGTCGACCTTGAGCTATGCCTCCAGACATGTTGCTATTGTTGTTATTTGTGTTTTTATGAATTTTGTTGTAAATACCTTTGAAAATGGCTCCAACACAGCTAAAGAACCTACACAAAGGGACCTCAATACATCACCATGAATGGAATCACAAAGGAAAGGGTAAGAATTTATATGGACTATGAAATCTAGAAGCCAATATGAGAATGGGCTTGTGTCGGATGTTGAATTTGATCCAATCTGAGTTGGCGCCTAACCAATTAGGAGATTCATGTATCCAAAATCTAAACAATCCCATGTCTTTTGTGTTGGAAATAATTGTGACAAATCAAATCTTTAAGTGCATTAAAATTCATGTTTAAATAAATAAATAATAGTAAAATATTATTTAGTTTTTAAAATATTACTAAATTATCAAATTATGTATATTAAGCCTAATGTTTTAAATGATTATTCTTTAAGCTTTAGTTTCACACTTTACTTGGTTGTTTAACATTGTTGAAAGTGTTGAAACAAAACCTAAATTTTTACTTTATGAACAAAATTTCTGGTATTCTGGAACCTTTGGAACTTTTAACAAAAATCTACATAAAACAAAAAACTTTTCAGATCTAATGAATTTGTAATCCACTTGAGATTTATTTTTG
>SNQJ01S0044232.1:160467-176967 GCA_010110895.2 Picea sitchensis
CCCCTGGCACAACACCGATGAATGTCACTCAAAACAATGATTGGTGGCCAAAATCAAAGACAAGGAATCAAACCCTGACTCAAAATCTGATTTTGAAAATATTGGTAACAGACGGATCATTGACGCAGACCCCACTCCTATTGTCCCAACCGCAACAATTGAACCAGAAGAAACAATAGATCCTGAAGAGGGGGAGAGGATTTTTTATTCATAGATGTGGGTGAAGGGAATCCCGCTACATTTTATTGTTGATAGCAAAGGCTAGAATAACCTCATCTCAGTAAAGGTCGTCAAACAATTGGGATTGTTGAAAACACCACATCTGTAGCTATACAACATTGGGTGGCTTCCCCAAGGACGAGATCTTCGTGTAAACCAACAGTGTGGATTGTCATACGACATCCAACCCTTCAAGGATGAGGTATTATGTGATTTTTCCCCACTGGATGTCTGTGATGTTATCTTGGGCCAACCATATATGTGGAAGTGCCATGTTGTTTATGAGTCTAGACCCCGCAATGTCATTGTTTCTCTCGAAGGTCATATCTACAGAATACCAAAGGTATTTCTAACTACTGTTCCACCTAAGAAGTGTCACAAGGTAGTATCTCATACTACAAAATTCAGCTTCTTCAAAATTTGTTCAAAAGGTGAACAAAAGGATACTGCAACCACTACAGCCTCAACCCAAGCACCTTCTATCCAAAAAACGCAGGTCGACAAGATTGTAGAAAAGTGTAAAGATTCCTTCTGCACAAAAGAATTTCATGTATCCAAATTAGTTAAAAAGGTCCAACCCTTCTAGCCACATGCTCGTGATAGTCTTCCACAAACCGAGTAACGCGACGTCTCCAGCAAGGCAAGCAACTCACCAAGATTCAAATTCAGCAAATACTTTTTCCTCTCCCCCAGGAACTCAATGAAAGGGATACCATTTCTTCCTAAGGAGGGAGGATTGATTCAGGTGGATATCAGTGGCCACCCACCTTTTCCAACTATCTCAAAACCTTTTTCTGGCAATTTTGGCAATTTACTATTTTTAGTAGTTTTAACTTCCGGGGCCATTTTGAGGGCCTAAATGAATGTTTTTTGGGATCGAGCTTCCCAATGATATATGTAGGAATTATTGAGCCCCTAAAATTAATCTCCTCGACGATACCTTTCCAACGGGTTGTCATACGCCTAAAACGAAGATCGTATGCAAATGTTACGACCCCGGGAAGTTGATGTACTAACTTACCGAAATGGGGCCCACATGGCTTTTTGCACTTCATCTCCTAGGGTTAGGTTTTTGGATGTCGGGGGTTTTGGGCATTCCTGTTTAGTGTAAAAATTCATTCAGAGCCTCATTGTAATGATCTTCTTGAGAATGGGAGTATCTATCACATCTCTTCTCAGAGATAAGCTGCCATCATTCTAGTGAGTCTTTCGCTCTATATTTTTACAGTCTCTGTACATTTATTTCATTAATAGAAATCATGTATTATTGCATATCTGTGTTTATGGTTGCATATCTGATACATTTATGTTATATTATTGAATATCTGTGATATGTCTCTACATTTCTTTATTCTATCTCTACTCTCATTTCGTGTCGAAAATAATCTGGATCAAAGGTTTTGTAGGGATTGTCAGCATTCAATTTTTTCATTATAATTATTTGGCATGTAAACATTGATGATGGAAAAAAGCATACCTGAGACTTTATTGAGAATATTTACCATAATCCATAATTGGGTTTGCATTTGAGCTTGTAGGTTGAAATCTTCCATCTTCCATATAATTCAGATTCTGCCTGAATCCCCTCTGGAGCTCACTGCACAACCATCACATTTGTTCCATATTTTTTGCAGGTCTTTGAGGGTTTCTTGCTCCCTCATTTTCATATTGTGGAGCATGAGGATTGAATTTTTTTGTTGCTTGTATCAATTTTTTGACTACTTGTTTCTTGATATTACTTCCTAATCCCCTACAATTCTAGGAGATGATTTTCGTCATTTATCAAGATGTTTGGGTGCCCCCCTCTTGAGGGTTGTTAAGTTGTTCCCTTATGTTGGGTCGCCTTGTTCTTCCCAGTTTTTCCATCTTTCTTTAGAGTTTATTCTATTGTTTTTTGTATGCCTAGTTCATTTTCTCTATCTGTTGTCGATTCTCTTTTATTTCTGTGAGATGTCCTTCCAGGTCTTCTGGTGTTTAAAGTTTGAGTTAATTCTAGGTTAGATTCACTTTTTGAGGAGTCATGTCTCGCTTCTTCTGACATTTCTAGATTTTCCATATTTTGGGTTGAAGAGATTTTGAGGATTCTCCACTTAGATCCAGGAATTCTTTTCCCTTTTCTAGGGCTTTGTCATTTCATTTTCCTTCCTCTTCTTGATCCTTTCCAATTTTTTCTTCCTAGGATTCCCTTACTTCTTCGAGATTGTCGTCTTGGTGGAGCTCTGCATATCGATTGTGGCTTGATTCTTCTTTTTGAGGGGATCCAAGACTTTTTCCTTTTGGATCAAGAGGTTTTTCCCTTTGGTTTTGAGTCGGAATAGGTTGGGTTTTCCCATTTGTTTTTTTCCTTTTTGGTTGTTGCCACTGATATTGTTTTGGATCTTGGTCCTGCATGTCTTTGGCCTGGGAACAAGATTTCATAAAATGTCCATATTCGTGGGAGATTTTACATTTGAAGGGAATTTGTTCATAGTTTACCTGTTGAATGTAGGACCGACTATCCAAGTTCAGTTGTATTGCTTCTGGGAGACCTTTTTCCAGATCCACTTCTACACACAGTATGGCACAAGCTTGAAGGCCTTCCTGGGGTTCAACATGATTGATGTACTTGCCGAGGGTGTTTCCTATGTTTCTAATGGTTTCATTGTTCCAACAATGGAGGGGGATGAAGGGTAGCCTCACCCACACTGAGACTGTTGAGGGGATATCATTCTCTGGACTAAAGTCTGGAGTCCATTTTTTCAGGTACATTCCTCTGGCCCCCATGAAATAGGGACCACTTCGAAAAATCAAATCTCTATCTTCTTCTTTTTCAAACAAAAAGGCGAAGAATCCCTTACCACATAAGGTTGTCGACAGTTGTCCCTTGATCAACTTGTGCCAATTTCCTTCCAGCCATATGTGAATGGATTTTGGGGATGGCCATAGTGACATGAATTGGCCTATTAATCCTCTATATGCAAGTTTGAGTGCCAAAGGTCACGTTGAAGGTGCGAATACAACAAACTTGGGGATTTCAACCACCTTTTTGACGAAACGAGAGGGCAGGGACTTGGGAGATTTAGCATATGATGATATGAGGGCCTGGAAGGCCTACATATCTGGGGACAAGGATCCTTGGGGCAGATCCCCTCCCTCAGAGGGGGCCATAAATGCATGCTCACAGGTGTTGAAACCCTAGCACAGATTTTTGCAGTCTTTGGGCCTCTGCGTCTGGAGAATTTTGAGAACCATGACTATAAAAACCAATACCATTTTGCAATAAAAATCATAAAATCAACCCCTTATAAAAATAAGGAGATTTCATTTCTTTATTAATTTAAAATTGCAACATTTTCAAAACCATAATAATAAAAAACAGTTAAGTTCTTTTAGATAAATTCTATTTAAAAACAAATAAATAAAATAAAATAAAACCAATACACCTTAACCCTCTAACCTCACTTAAAAAATAAAAATAAAAAAATTCTAAAAAAGTAATTTATAATAAAGAAATAAAATCAAAATTAGAAAATAGAAATGAAAAAGAAAAATAAAAAAATCAATTCAAACAAACAAGAGAAATCCCAAAAATATAAAAACGAAAATAAAATAAAATAATACATGATATGGAGGGAATTTGCGGGGGAGACTAGGTATAAGAAATGGAGGGGAGGCATTTAGGGTGCCCATGGTGCACCCCCGAATGATTTTATTTTTTTAACCTTCTATTTATTATTATTTTAATTTACTCTACGCTTTTGTCGATTTTGAACTCTACAGTCTTTGAACTCTGTAGTTTTGCTAACTCTTTAGTCTTTGAACTCTGCAGTGATGTGAATTCTTTGAACTATGCACTGATGTGAATTGCTATTTGCACTATGTGATCTCTCTGAACTATGTAGTGATACATTATATCTTTGGTTTCTTCAACCCTCTAAGCACCTGGGCACGTGTTAGTAAATCAGGTGAGTTAGTTTTTATTTTTATCAAAATTTAATTTAAAATATATTTATAATTTAGTAACCTTAAAATTAAAGAGATTTAAAAATAAACAAAATTTGATTTTTAATAATAAAAAAAAATATTAAAATAATTTATTTATTTTAATAAATTTTTAAAATTTTAATAAGTAAAAGTTGATTTTAGAGGCAATAATTGTTATCTTTATTATCAATTAAAAAAAAATATTTTTCATTTTTAAAGTCAATCAAAAATAACAAGTGTTTTTATTTTCTCTTCTTTTCAATATGAGCACTCCACCACTTCCAAAACCTCATCATGTCATGGGGGGCAAAGTCACCATAGAGAGTTTTTACGAATATATAGAATCATTAGAAAAAAAGATAGAAGAAAGAGATGAAAAACTCCAATTAGAGTTAGAATCATTAGAAAAAAGGAGTTAAGAAAGAGAAGGAAAACTGAAAATAGAGTTAGAGGCAATTATTGATAAAAAAAATTATACTCTTAGAACATACGATTGAAACAAAAATAGAGGATAAATTGGTAGGGTTCAAGAGGCAATTCTAGAAAATGGAGGATAGAATACAAGAAATGGAAAAACAAAAACAATAAACCCAAAGAAGAACTAAAAATTAATTCACAAATTGAAACAACTTACCTCATAGAAGCAAAGAGGCTAGGAAAAACAATTGAACATAAAGATAGGTTGATCTTTGTCAAAGTAAGTTATTCTAACCATAAATATAACATACTTAGTAAGTCTTTGATCTTAAAAGGGTTAGACATATTTATAAATGAAGACCTCATTCTTGAATACCAAGTTGAATTAAGGAAGGAAGTTCAAAAGGTAAAAGAAGTCAGGAAAGAAGGAAAATGGGCAATCATTAGAAATTAAAAAGCTATTGTTAGGGATAGAGACTAGAAGGATAATAATAAATAAGATTTTGGGACACTCAGGATCTTTTTTTGGAACTGACATGGCTTTCCCTATTGCAAATGTCTTATGTTAAGTTGGATCATGAGTGATATTGATCATTTGTCTAGTTGAAGCATGGGAGCATGAAGTGTCTAAGGTCCCTAACATAGAAGTATTTATCTCTTGGTCGACATGGAAAAAAAATAATACTATAGAGGTTAGGAAACATATCCTATTATATTATAAATAACATTTCTCCTCACATTCAACCTCATAAGATTGATCATCTCAATCAATACATTTAGATAAAAAGTTCAGACATAAATGCTGAGAAGATGTTTATAGAAATTTTCTATTTTGGACCTATTAATTCTATTTTTATAAAAAAAAAATCTAGATAGGAATTGTCCCTATAATATTTTAGCAAAATATATTTACAGTTTAAGAAATTAAGCTAATATCCTCCTGCTAGGAGACTTTAATCCTATAACTTCAACTAACCAAGCTATTATTTCAAGAAATGATTTCAACCCTAATCCTTTATGGCCAGATGAGGACCTTGTTTTAGCTATTAGTTACAAAAGAAGCTATCAAGACCTAATTGAAAATTTGTTTGGTACTGAGCTAGTCAAGCTTTGTAGTTCTCGAGACCTTATAATTTTCAATGGAGTAATGAAGTGACCAAACTCCAACCAGATGACTTGTATTCATGGTATAGGTATGAGTGTCATGTATTATGTGATATATGTTATCCTTTTTTTCAACCAAATAGTAAATTTTGACCTTTTAAATGAACATGAACCCGACTATGATCACCAGTACAAAATGAGAGATAAGTGACGAGGTGAACAAAAAATTGGGTCACCACGGTTTTTTCAAGGGATAAATGACCAAAATTGATAAATTTTAAGTGAGCTAACTAAAAAAGACCAAGACAAATGACCACTTTGGTCACAGGATAAGAACTAAACTAAAAACAACCAAGATAAATGACCAAATTTGGTCATGGGATATAACTAGACTAAAATGACCACATAACAATTGGTCATTTATTTGGTCATTTTTAGTTGTGTCGCTTCGATAATGGGAAATTACAATTTTGACAATGAATTTGTACAATTTACTAAATTCTAACAATGTTGATGGATTCATAGACCCCTTACCAAGGGATCTCTGAATTCATCTGCAGTGTTAGAATTTAGTAAATTGTAGACCCCCTCATGTTTCACAACTTAACAATTGACATCAAATTAGCTATCATGATGATGTCCTAGTTGCGAGTTAATTATAATATGGCTTATATATCAAATATATCATCTTGAAAATTCCCTTAGCCGGGACTAATTACTTTGAACTATATCCAACCATGGGAAACTACTCCATATAGTCAATTTTTAGACTTTATATTGCACACACTAGTAGACGAGGAAGAAAGATCTAGAAGGACAAGGATGCTTTCCTTAAACCCTTCACCACCAGAGCCAAATGAAAGTGAACATATGGCATCCCAAACAAATTGAAGACTATGCCAAGAACACTAATTTGGCATACTAGTCCCTATGATATCCACTAATCCTAGCGCTAAAGGATCCTACATGACAAACAATCTAGAGTGATAGTTCCTAACAATATTTGACATATCATCATCGAAAATTGAGTCATCCTCCTTTACACCGAAAATTAAGTCATGATTGTTTTCAAGATCAAGGAAGAATGATTCAAAAGTGATACCCTAGTTCATAAGAAACCTAAGAATGCGAATAACATGTATTATTTTGAAATTTTATTTAAAAATAAATGAAATTGTTTCAATTATTATTATTATTATTATATAATAATATATTTAAGTAAAATATTTATAATTATAATACTTTAATATTAACAATAATTATACCATACCAAATATACCTTTGTTAGTATTCAAATGCGTATAATGTTAATCATATCAACTTATCCTTCCTTTCTGTTGTTCCAGAGTTTGTGTTTTAAGGCTATAAAACACACCGTCTAGGCATCCAAAATAATAGTGTTTTCTTTCAGAATAAAGGACAAGGGAGGCACGATCAGATTCAGTTTCTAAGGACAAGGGAGGCACGATCAGATCTCAGTTTCCTCAACTGTCTCTGTCTTTCTCTTCCCTTTGTTCTTGGATGGTTATATCCTGTTCTATTGTTGCCCACGATTGTTCTAATTGGTTTTGTTGTTATAATCTTATAAATTACCATTGAACCAGGGAACTACTTTACTTTAGATATTATTTTCTCAAGCTTCAAGTTTTCTATTATTTATTTAATATCTCGACCAACATCTGAAGCAACGAATTCACAAAAACCCTTTTATGAAAATTATAAAAATTAACTAGCAATGACAATCCCAAACGCTCGACAACCTAACGTGAAAGCTACAAGCTTACATGACCAAACTAGTATTGCACTGAACCTATTTAATATTATCCTAAAACCAAATAAATGTAACCTAATTAGAACAATCGTGGCAAAGAATAGACCCTATATAAACTATCCAAGAACAAGGAAGAAAGACAGTAGATGCTTGAGAACCGACCGATCGCCTCCCTTGTCCTCATTCCAAAGAAAACACTATTATTTTGATGCCTAGACGGTGTGTTTTATAGCCTAAAAACAAACTCGAACAACAGAAAGGAAGGATAAGTTGATATGATTAACATTATACGCATTTGAATACTAACAAAGGTATATTTGGTATGGTATAATTATTGTTAATATTAAAGTATTATAATTATAAATATTTTTGATTTAAATATATTATTATATAATAATAATAAATAATAATTGAACAATTTCATTTATTTTAAAATAAAATTTCAAAATAATACATGTTATTCGCATTCTTAGGTTTCTTATGAACTAGGGTATCACTTTTGAATCATTCTTCCTTGATCTTGAAAACAATCATGACTTAATTTTCGGTGTAAAGGAGGATGACTCAATTTTCGATGATGATATGTCAAATATTGTTAGGAACTATCATTCTTGAGTGTTTTTCATGTAGGATCCTTTAGCGCTAGGATTAGTGGATATCATAGGGACTAGTATGCCAAATTAGTGTTCTTGGCATAGTCTTCAATTTGTTTGGGATGCCATATGTTCACTTTCATTTGGCTCTGGTGGTGAAGGGTTTAAGGAAAGCATCCTTGTCCTTCTAGATCTTTCTTCCTCGTCTACTAGTGTGTGCAATATAAAGTCTAAAAATTGATCTTTATATGGAGAAGTTTCATGGTTGGATATAGTTCAAAGTAATTAGTTCCTAAGGGAATTTTCAAGATGATATATTTGATATATAAGCCATATTATAATTAACTCGCAACTAGGACATCATCATGATAGCTAATTTGATGTCAATTGTTGTTGTGAAACATGAATTATTAATTTACTAAATTTTAACACTGCAGATGAATTCAGAGATCCCTTGGTAAGGGGTCTATGAATCCATCAACATTGTTAGAATTTAGTAAATTGTACAAATTCATTGTCAAATTTGTAATTTTCCATTGTCGGCTTAATAATGATTAAAATGACTAAATAAATGACCAATTGTTATGTGGTCATTTTAGTCTAGATATATAAAATTTGGTCATTTATCTTGGTTGTTTTTAGTTTAGTTCTTATCCTGTGACCAAAGTGGTCATTTGTCTTGGTCTTTTTTAGTTAGCTCACTTAAAATTTATCAATTTGGTCATTTATCCCTTGAAAAAACCGTGGTGACCCAATTTTTTTGTTCACCTCGTCACTTATCTCTCATTTTGTGGACCGGGTGATCAGATTCCGGTTCATGTTCATTTAAAAGGTCAAAATTTACTATTTGGTTGAAAAAGATAAATATATCACATAATACATGACACTCATACCTATACCATGAATACAAGTCATCCGGGTTGGAGTTTGGTCACTTTCATTACTCCATTGAAAATTATAAGGTCTCGAGAACTACAAAGCTTGACTAGCTCGAAGCATTCAAACAAATTTCAATTAGGTCTTGATAGCTTCTTTTGTAACTAATATAAAACAAGGTCCTCATCTGGCCATAAAGGATTAGGGTTGAAATCATTTCTTTGAACAATAGCTTGGTTAGTTGGAAGCATAGGGATTAAAGTCTCCCTAAAGGTGAGGATATTAGCTAATTTCTTAACCCAGAATATATTTTGGCTAAAATATTATAGGGACAATCATCTAGATTTTTTTTTATAAAAAATAGAATTCATTAGGTCCAAAAATAAAACACCGAGCAAACATCTTCTCAGCATTTGCAACTTGAACTTTATCTAAATGTATTGATTGAGATGATCAATCTTATGAAGTTGATGTGAGGAGAAATGTTATTTATAATATAATAGGATATGTTTCCTAACCTCTATAGTATTATTTATTTTCCATGTCGACCAAGAGATAAATACTTCTATGTTAGGGAATCTCAGACACTTCATGCTCCCATGCTTCAACTAGACAAATGATCAATATCACTCATGATCCAACTTAACATAAGACATTTGCAATAGGGAAAGCCATGTCAGTTCCAAAAGATCCAGAAGTGTCCTAAAAATCTTATTTACTATTATCCTTCTAGTCTCTATCCTAACAATAGTTTTTTAATTTCTAATGATTGCCTATTTTTCCTTTCCTCACTTTTTCACCTTTGAACTTCCTTCCTTAATTCAACTTGGTATTCAAGAATGAGGTTTTCATTTATAAATATGTTCAACCCTTTTAAGATCAAAGACTTACTAAGTAATGTTATATTTATGGTTAGAATAACTTACTTTGACAAAATCAACCCATCTTTATGTTCAATTGTTTTTCCCAGCCTCTTTGCTTCCATGAGGTAAGTTGTTTCAATTTCTAGAATTAATTTTAGTTCTCTTGGGTTTATTGTTTTTGTTTTTCCATTTCTTTTGTATTCTATCCTCCATTTTCTAGAATTGCCTCTTGAACCCTACCAATTTATCCTCTATTTTTGTTTCAATCGTATGTTCTAAGAGTATAATTTTTTTTATCAATAATTGCCTCTCTAACCCATTTTCAGCTTTCCCTTCTCTTTCTTTAGTCCCTTTTTCTAATGATTCTAACTCTAATTGGAGTTTTTCATCTCTTTCTTTCTATCTTTTTCTAATGATTCTATATATCTGTGAAAAACTCTCTATGGTGACTTTGCCCCCCATGACATGATGAGGTTTTGGAAGTGGTGGAGGCTCATATTGAAAAGAAGAGAAAAATAAAAACACTTGTTATTTTTGATTGGACTTTAAAATGAAAAATATTTTTTAATTATAAAAAAAAAAAAAAAAAAAAAAAAAAAAAAAAAAAAAAAAAAAAAAAAAAAAAAAAAAAAAAAATTAAAATAAACAAAATTATTTTAATATTTTTTTATTATTAAAAATCAAATTTTGTTTATTTTAAATCTCTTTAATTTTAAGGTTACTAAATTATAAATATATTTTAAATTAAATTTTGATAAAATAAAAACTAACTCACTGGGATGCATTTCAACACGCGTCTAGTGCTTAGAGGGTTGAAGAAACCAAAGATATAATGTATCACTACATAGTTCAGAGAGATCACATAGTGCAAATAGCAATTCACATCAGTGCATAGTTCAAAGAATTCACATCACTGCAGAGTTCAAAGACTAAAGAGTTAGCAAAACTACAGAGTTCAAAGACTGTAGAGTTCAAAATCGACAAAAGCGTAGAGTAAATTAAAATAATAATAAATAGAAGGTTAAAAAAATAAAATCATTCATAAGTAACCCATGGGCAACCCTAAATGCCTCCCATTTCTTTATACCCAGTCTCCCAAATTCCAATCATGCATTTTATTTTATTTTCCTTTTATATTTTGGGATTTCGCTTTGTTTGAACTGATTTTCTTTTATTTTCTTTCATTTCATTTTCTAATTTTGGACGTATTTCTTTATTATAAATTACTCTTTTAGAATTTTTTTTATTTTTTATTTTTAAGTGTTTTTTTTTTTTTTTTTTTTTTTTTTTTTTTCATTTTTTTTATTTATTTGTTTTTAAATAGAATTTATCTAAAAGAACTTAACTGTTTTTTATTATCATGGTTTTGAAAATGTTGCAATTTTAAATTAATAAAGAAATGAAATCTCCTTATTTTTATAAGGGGTTGATTTTATGATTTTTATTGCAAAATGGTATTGGTTTTTATAGTCATGGTTCTCAAAATTCTCCAGACGCAGAGGCCCAAAGACTGCAAAAATCTGTGCTAGGGTTTCAACACCTGTGGAGCATGCTTTAATGGCTCCCTATGAGGGAGGGGATCTGCCCACGGGATCCCCGTCCCCAGATTTGTAGGCCTTCCAGGCCCTCATATCATCATATGCTAAATCTCCCAAGTCCCTGCCCTCTCGTTTCGTCAAAAAGGTGGTTGAAATCCCCAAGTTTGTTGTATTCGCACCTTCAACGTGACCTTTGGCACTCAAACTTGCATATAGAGGATTATTATCAATCTCTGTCTTCTATGGCCATCCCCAAAATCCATTCACATATGGCTGGAAGGAAATTGGCACAAGTTGATCAAGGGACAACTGTCAACAACCTTCTGTGGTGGAAAGGGATTCTTCGCCTTTTTGTTTGAAAAAGAAGAAGATAGAGATTTGATTTTTCGAAGTGGTCCCTATTTCATGGGGGCCAGAGGGAATGTAATTCAAAAAATGGACTCTTGATTTTAGTCCAGAGAATGATATCCCCTCAACAGTCTCAGTGTGGGTGAGGCTACCCTTCATCCCCCTCCATTGTTGGAACAATGAAACCATTAGGAAACATAGGGAACACCCTCGGCAAGTACATCAATCATGTTGAACCCCAGGAAGGCCTTCAAGCTTGTGCCATACTGTGTGTAGAAGTGGATCTGGAAAGGTCTCCCGTGAAGGGCCTAACCTAACTTGGATAGTCTATCTCTAAGATTCAACAAAAACTATGGAACAAATCTTCAAATGTAAAATCTCCCACGAATATGGACATTTTATGAAATCTTGTTCCCAGGCCAAAGACATGCAGGACCAAGATCCAAAACAATATCAAGTAACAACCAAAAAGGAAAACAAAATGGGAAAACCCAACCCATCTCGACTCAAAACCAAAGGGAAAAAACCTCTTGATCCAAAAGGAAAAAGTCTTGGATCCCCTCAAAAAGAAGAATCAAGCCACAATCGATATGATGAACTTCACCAAGACGAAAATCTAAATGAAGTCAGGGAACCCTAGGAAGAAACCAATGGACAAGGACTAGAAGAGAAAGCAGCACGAAAATGACAAAGCCCCAGAAAAGGAAAAAGAAGTTCTCGATATAAGTGGAGAATCCTCAAAATCTCTTCAACCCAAAATATGGAAAATCTAGAAATATCGGGTTGAAGCTTGTGACATGACTCCTCAAAAAGTGAATCTAACCTAGAATTAACTCAAACTTTAAACACCAGAAGACCTGGAAGGACATCTCAAAGAAATAAAAGAGAATCGGCTACAGATAGAGAAAATGAACTAGGCATACAAAAAACAATAGAATAAACTCTAAAGAAAGATGGAAAAAACTGGGAAGAACAAGGCGACCCAACATAAGGGAACAACTTAACAACCCTCAAGAGGGGGGCACCCAAACATCTTGATAAATGACGAAAATCATCTCCTAGAATTGTAGGACAGAAGTAATATCAAGAAACAAGTAGTCAAAAAATTGATACAAGCAAAAAAAAATTCAATCCTCATGCTCCACAATATGAAAATGAGGGAGCAAGAAACCCTCAAAGACCTGCAAAAAATATGGAACAAATGTGATGGTTGTGCAGTGAGCTCCAGAGGGGATTCAGGCAGAATCTGAATTATATGGAAGATGGAAGATTTCAACCTACAAGCTCAAATGCAAACCCAATTATGGATTATGGTAAATATTCTCAATAAATCTTCAAGTATGTTTTTTTTCCATCATCAATGTTTACATGCCAAATAATTATAATGAAAAATTGAATGCATAATCCCTACAAAACTTTGATCCGGATTATTTTCACACGAAATGAGAGAGATAGAATAAAGAAATGTAGAGACATATCACAGATATTCAATAATATAACATAAATGTATTTTATGCAACCATAAACACAGCATATGCAATAATACATGATTTCTATTAATGAAATAATGTACAAAGACTCAGAAAAATATAGAGTTAAAGACTCACTAGAATGATGGCGTACTTATCTCCGAGAAGAGATGATAGATACTCCCATTCTCAAGAAGATCATTACAATGAGGCTCAATGAATTTTACACCAAATGTGAATGCCCAAACCTCGACATCCAAAACCCAACCCTAGGAGATGAAGTGCAAAAGCCAAGGGCCCCATTTCGTAAGTTAGTACATCAACTTCCTGGTCGTAACATTTGCATACGATCTTCGCTTTAGGCGCATGACAACCCGCTGGAAAGGTATCACGAGGAGATTAATTTTGGGGCTCAATAATCTACATATATCATTAAAGTTTTCATCCTAAAAATTCATTTAGGCCCCTCAAAATGGCCCCTAAGTTAAAAACCTGCTAAAAATAATAAAATGCCAAAACTAAGCGTAAAAGGTTTTGAGATAGTTGAAAGGTAGCGGCCACCGCAGACCACCAATCAATCCTCCCTCCTTAGGAAGAAATGGCACCCTTTCATTGAGTTCCCTGGGAGAGGAAAAAGTATTTTGGTCAATTTGAGTCTTGGTGAGTTGCTTGTCTTGTCGAAGACGCCACTTGGCTTGTGGAAGACTATCAATGAAAGCATGTGGCTAGAAGTTGGTTGGACTCCTTTTAATCCACTCTGGATACATGAAATTTTTGTGCGTATGAATCTTTACATCTCTTTCAACGCACCGCTTTTGGATAGAAGGTGCTCGTTGAGGCTCTAGTGGTTGCAAAGTATCCCTTTGTTCACCTTTGAACAAATTTTTTTGAAGAAGTTGAATTTTGTAGTATGGAGATACCACCTTGTGACACTTCTGTGGGTGGAATAAGAGTTAGAAATACCTTGGTATTCGTGAGATAAGGACCTTCGGTATAGAAACAAATGACATTAAGCGGGCTCCAGACTCATAAACAACATGGCACTTCCACATATATGGTTGGCCCAAGATGTTACCCACATCCAAGTAGGGGAAAAATCACATAATACCTCATCCTTGAAGGGTTGGATGTCGATGACAACCACAATCGGTTATTGGACACGGAAGATCTCTGGCCCCTCGGGAAGCCACCAACATTGTATATGGCTACCGATGTGGTGTTTTCAACAATCCTGCACTGCTTGATCTACTTTTACTAAGATGAGGTTCTTCTAGCCTTTGCTATCAACAATAAAATGTAGCTGATTCCCTTCACCCACATCTATGAATAAAAATGCGCTCCCCCTCTTGTGGATATATTGGTTCTTCTGGTTAAATTACTGTGGTTGGGACAATAGGAGTAATCATCAATGATCCGTCATACTCAATATTTTCAAAATCAGATTTTGAGTCAGCTTGATTCCTTGTCTTTGATTTTGGCCACCAATCATTGTTTTGAGGGACATTCATCAGGCAGCTGTGGGATTTTGTCGAATCACACCATTTTTCGGTTTCCTTCTTTGTCTTCCCTGCGACACTTCTTTCCTATGGCTTGGACCGGTTTTCAAGACACTGTTTGTTAGGGCCATATTCTTTTCATAATACTTTGTCATGCGGATTTGCAAATCCAAACTCCCGCTTATTGGTGCTTAACTTCTCGCTCGATTTTAATAGTATATCAATAAGAAGCACCGAGTGATGATATCCGTAAAATCCATTTCAATATGGATGTATTTATGTGTAGGGCCCCACTCTGCATTTTAGAACCATGTGTCGCTTAGAGTATTTGATACCCAACTTGGTGCTGTAAAGGTATGGAAGGTATTGTGAAATCCAAAATTCTTGGCCTCTTGCCGTAGTGTGGTCCATCTCATACCGGTAATTATAGTTGCAATAGGGTAATAATAGCCTTTACTGCATCCACAAAAAAATCCCAAGTGGGATCAGCCCCATATATTCCAGACTCTGTGGAATTTTTCTCTGAGTAAGTTTCCCACCAATATTTGACATGGGGGAGAGCTTTAAGGAGTGCGCAAGTTATCTTTTCCTTGTCAGAAAAATTATGAACAAAGACATAACCTTCTAACAGATTTAACCATTTGTCTAGGGCATCCACATCTATCTGAACTTCAAATATAGGAATATCAAATTAAATTATACCTTAAAAGGTGAGGTTCCTTGAAAGTGGCCACTTGATGAAGATGCGCCTGATTTTATCGACAGGCTTTGAAGGATGTGGGAAAAATTATCCATCATTGCGTCCCTCTGTTGCGCGAGATCTTACTCAAGCAACAAATTGACAGAATTGTCTGCTCTGTCATTTTTATTTTCTTCCACCATTGAGGGTTTCTTGGGTGTGTGAGAGCATTTGTCCTCAAGAGAGACAAGCTCGAGACCCAACTTTCTATAATCGGACCTCGTCGGGGACATGCACTTAAAAACGATCAAGAGCGGCCTGCTTTGATACCACTGATTTGGATTAGTTTTGGCAGGAAATGAGAGTGGAGATATAATAAAGAAATGCACAGAGATATCGCAAATATTCAATAATATAACAGAAATGTATCAGAGATGAAACCATTAACAAATATATATAGTAATACACGATTTATATTAATGAAATAAATGTACAGAGACTGTAAAAGTACAGAGTGAAAGACTCGCTAGAATGGTGGCATCTTATCTCTGAAAAGATATGTGATGGCTACTTGCATTCGCAAGAATATCATTACAATGAGGCTCTGAAGGCCTTTTTACAATAAACAAGAATGTCAAAACTCTCTACATCCAAAAACCTAATCCTAAGAGATGAAGCGCCAAAAGTCATGTGGGCCCCGTTTGGGTAAGTTAGTACATCAACTTCCTGGGGTCGTAACTTTTGCATACGATCTTCGTTTTAGGCATATGATAGCCCTTTGGAAATGTATCATCGAGGAGATTCATTTTTGGGGCTCAATCATTCCTTCGACCATAACTGAGAAGCTCGATCCCGAAAAACCTTCATTTAGGCCTGTTATCGCTCAGTTTGTAGAATAGGTTTAAGTAGATTGAAGGCGAGGCCCAAACTAGCATAACAAGAGATTCCCCACCCACTGTCACCTCGATGGGGAGCTCTTTCTATTCAGGGTGGCTAATCCCAAGGGAGACGTCCCTAATAATCTGGGGTTTGAAGGAAAAGGATCAAGGGTTTAAGACTCAAAGGTTAAGGTAAGCTTTCCCTTCACAGATTACTGCCAAGAGGATAGTCAAGGATGAAGGTATTCCACTGAGAAAGGCACCTGTTTGCGAGACAAGGCAAATG